>RJWT010014377.1:0-21114 GCA_004365215.1 Cuniculus paca | reverse complement strand
GTAGACATCAGGGAATTAAAAATTGGCTCCAATAGGAATGAGAGAGGAATTCTGAAGTGGCATTTTGAGAACTAGTAGAAATGAGCTGGCTGGGAAAGGTAAAAGCACTCTACACGAAGAGCACTGGCAGCTCAAGGGACTTGTGAGTGCGTTCTGTGTTCTGAGAATGGAGAAGAGGGCTTCAGAGCAGAAGTACAGAGTGCACGACAAAAACTTAGAGATGAATCTGGAAAACCGTAACTTGGAAAACCTTAGTTTCCACACTAAAGTTATGAATCTCTATCCTGAAGATGACAGGGAATGCTTTGAGAACTTTAAACATAATGTAGTTGTGCAATAGGGAGGTCTGTTTGGTAGCAGTGAAGTGATACAACTGGAATTTTAGAGTAAATGGACCTGTCTAAAAGTAGGAAGAAGATATGGAATCCAGAGCAGTATATGTAACCTTCTCCCAAAAGTCGAAGTAAAGTCAACTATTGGAATATGGAGAAGGAGCAGGACTTAAGAGTTATTTGGAGGATGGATAGGCAGGATAGAAACGATTTTGGTGGTTGAGCAGATATTGGCTATGGGGAGGATATATGATTGGCTGTATGTCCAGGGTTTTTGACATGACTGACAGGGTGAGTGGGAGGGCACCATTCTTGGAAGTCTGGTCTATAGAAAGAGCAAAAATCTTAAAGAGATGCTCAATTCAATCTGGAACATGTATTCTTGAGTTGCCCATGAATTTTAGTCCAGATGAATAAATGTTTCTACTATATGCCAAAAAAGACATGATGCTAAATAGTATAGATTTGTAGGAAAGATGGATTTGTGTGGAAAATTCACACAATGTATTTATTTATGGACTGAGGTGGAAAGTCAATTAGCACAACTGTATGATGTTGAGTAGACTCAGGGTAAACCTGAGTAGGATCTTAGATAATATAAAAGAGCAATGAGAGATGTCAGTGTGGGGTCCAGCATAAGTAATGAGATGGGGCCTAGAGCCCAATGTATGAGGATGAAACAGCTATATTTTGTGGAAGCATTAAAGGGAAAGCAATGCTTGATCATGGCCAGGTCTGCATGTGCCATACTCAATAGCTTGGATTTTCTGCAAATCATTAGGAGACGTAAGTGTTTTGTCCCAAGAAGTGAAAAGAGTAAGTTTTCAGTTAAAAAGTGCAATAAGATGGAAGATAAATTGATATGGAGAAAATCTGAAAGGAAGGAAACTATTTAGAAAACTATGCCAATCACCCAACTGAAAGAAAGTGAGGACCTCAGTAGGATGTATGAGCGAGACAAAAGGCCAGAAGTATACTTACAATTGCGGAAAGTCTGTGTTTGGAAACTGGTGAATCCTGATGCTCAGTTATTGACTGAGGAAGGGATTGTGGCAGCATGAGTGTACCTTTGTATGAAGGGAAAGGTGACATGTTGGCTTCAGTACATTGCAGTATGCCTGGGTGAAGCCTGCTAGCAGTTACAATATCAACCTGAATGCCAGGGAGAGGGACCAGCTGAAATGATGAATTTTGAGTCTGTAATCAAAACATATTTACTTGAACATAATTGTCTCAGAAAAATAATCATAAAATTGTAAGCATATATTACATGCAGACATTACTGCATTCTTTATGTTAAGGCACACCTGATCCCCATTATTTACTGTGACAATAGTCTGAGAAGATATCAACTGTTCTCATTACAATGAGGATAACTAAACTCAGTGAGAGTATATGACGTATCCAGAGTTAGAGTTTAGTAAGTAACTGTAAGAACTGAGATTCCAATTCAGGTTATGTCTAGGTCCCCAAGATTAGTGTTGTGTTTTTTTTTTTAACTGTACCAATTCTTTGAATTTGTAAAGAAGGAAGATTACAAAAAGGAAGGATTGCAAAAATGTAGGACCAAGAACGACATCTTTGGGAAACCATTGTTTAAAGGATGCTAAACATTTACCTAAGCAACTCTAGGTAGACAGACTGAAAGTAAAGCCTCTTCAAGGCTTCTCTGCAAATAAGAGAAATAAAATTTCAAGCAAGAAGTAGGGAGCAACCTGTGGTCCAGCTAGGGGCAGAGTAAGACAAAGACTGAAGGGGATCCTTGAGTTTGGAAACATGTAGGATATGAGTGGTCTTACAGCAAGACCTCTCCAGCAGGTGTCACAGAAGCGGAGTTGTAAAAAGCCAAAGAATGATGAGTATGAGAAATTGAAGCCATAATACAAGGCATATTGTTATGAAAAATGATTGACAAGGGAAGGCAAAAACTTGGGCTTCAACTAAAGGAAGGCAGCCCCAGTAGAGGTCATTCATTATTCATTCGTCTCTTCACCAACTTATTTGCATGAGGGTAGAGTCAAGTAAATATTTAAAGCTAATCAGGAACAACTATCAGGAAGTGTGAAATGAAGCTTCAATCATATGAACATATAACAAAGAACATATAATAATAAGAGCATATAACAAATCCTAAAGCAAGGTCTACAATGCAATGGTAAAGAAGGGGCACATAGCCTAGTCCACAGGAAGATGTGGTGACCTTAAAATGGGCAATGGTTAATTTATCTTTGAACATAGAGGAAACGTGCAGGGATGAAAAAGTAAATTTGTGCATTGGTAGGAAGACAGGTAAACAGTTGATGCTCTCAATCTGGGAGGGGGTAAGGCAATGTTTCCTAGGATGGAGGAGTTTGAGATGTTTAAAATATGGGTTGGGAGCTTAAGAAAAAATGTTGACTGGGGCCATGACTCTGAAGATCATCTGTAATTATGCATGTGTGGATAAAATCTCTTAGGAATAAGGTGAATTTTAGCAGAGCTAACGAAGCAGTGAAACTTGGAGAAGTGATACTTTGGGGGGAGCAGAAGTGAGAAAACTTTCAAAAGAGATTAAAAAGTATTGAAGAAGGAGCACCAGAGACTCCAAGCAAAGCAAGAATACCAAGGCACTGAGTGTCAAACAAATCGACAAGCCACAGCACGTTAAAGAAGACAGAATTGAAATGACCAGTCCGTTCAAACCAATTACATCTCTTTGTTATGGCACTTTTGGCTATGCAGTGGGAGAGAAAGTAAACACGGGGTTTTGTTTCTTCGTTTTATCTCAGAACCCAGAAATTGTAACCTCTCCCATCTTTCCCTCCCCTCCTTCCTTTCCTCCATTCTTCCCCCTCTCCCTCTTTATCTCCTTCCTTCTTCTGTCCCTTGTTCCTTTCCTTCTTAAATATAATTAAATATTTAGGAAAAAAGAAAGAAAAGAGGAAGGAAGAAGAAAGTCGGGGGATCATAAATAGAGAAAAGAAAGAAAATGTTGGATAAGTTAGTCCATCCTCTGAAACGAAAACTAAGGAGAAAAATAATTGCAGAAAATGGTTAGTTTAAGGGTGAGGGAATTCAAGCCCCTCTGTGCTTTGTAGCTGTCTCTCAAAAGAACACAGAGAGGGAAACAGTCCACCTCTGCAAGCTTATGAAGCAGTGGCAACTCTGGTCCTCATAAGAAAAGGGGCAAGAAGCTATTGTCCAAAGACACAACAGAAGAAGTTCAGTATCCCCTGCAAAAACTGAATTGTTCTGTTACAAAAAACAGAAGTCATCAGTGATATAAATCCTGAAAAATGCCCACCACTTAATGAATGATTTTCATGATGTTGTAGAACTTTGCTTCAAATGCTGGACCCCAATACCACCAACAGAAAACCAACCCCCCATAAAAGATAGCACTTTGATAAAAACTAAAGAAACATTAAACCTTGATGTATTTCATATATTTGAAACAGCAAAATTCAAAGTAGTGGAAGTCAGTAAATAGAGGAGCAAGTTGATGTAGGATTGTCTGGAAGGTAAGATTTCTTTGACATGTTGACTTTTAAATTTACTATGATTGCCTATAAACTGCCCTAAAAAGTTCAGAGGATCAAATTGGATGCATTCCTTAAGTGCTATTTCCTATAGCTCTGTCTTGATGCTCAGACTCTTTGAAGATGCTTCTCCTTGGCTCTTTTGTTAGTAATTACATCCCTAACAATGCCAACCTCTTCAAGTCAAGCTAACATCAAATATCTTTCTTTGCTTTGGTAACCTGGAAAAAAAAATCAAAGCATGGACTCATCCAATTATTTCCCTTGCTGCATTTGTAATTACGACATGTAAAAACTTTTTAAAAATAGTATTTGGTAGAATGAAGATACTCAATTAGTATTAGCCATTCACAAAATGTTAAATTGAGTAAAATACTATGTGTGTGTCTCTCTGAAATGAACCCAAAACTTGGCACAGTGGCTCAAAATACTTTGAAACATCTCTCAAATGAACCATTTTAGATATTGCATTTTAGAAATGAAATAACAGTATCGAATCATTGGCAGCCAAGTCACTTTCCCAAGTACCGATGCCAAGCACATGGCAGACGTCCACTATGGGTTGATGTAGATCAGAAGGGGAGGAAACACCATCTCATGCTTATAGAATTTCAGAATTAGAGACATTCTAAAGGGGAAAGTTAGCATCATTTGCCATGAGACAGCCAAGCCATGTGCACTGCACTCCTTTACTTTCCTTGCTAGCCCGGCGCTAGTCATTCCAGCTTTATTTACCCTGCCCTCTGGATTCCTGAGAACAGCCTGATGCATGTCTAATTGGTCAAAGTCAAATGCCTCACTCTAGTTACAGTGGGTAACTGAGGGCCTTCCTGTTGGTAATACTTCTTCTTTCTATGTCCTTGATCACTTGGGATTTTCACCCTGTTCCCCAGATCTATTCTATGAACTTGCTTGAGTGAACCTTCCGCCTCCTAATACTACTACCAAAATATCTACCTACTACCTTCAGAGCAGAGAAGAACTGTACCTCCCCCGCTTCTTCAACACCCCTTCCCAAAATCCAACCTTCTCCTATATGATTAGATTTTACTATATCCTCTGATCATTCAGAATGTGGGGATCTATAACAAAATGAATATGTGAATTGACACATGGTTTAAAAAGTATGCACGAGAACTACCAGGGCTTTGAAAGACTCTCTTGGAAAAACGCATTCAGTTTCCCTGGAACACACAATCCATACACACACACGGTGAAGAAATGACTTGGAGCTAATAGCAGGCTTGGGAGACTGGAAGGAGGTAAAGGGCAATTAGCTCCTCATGCTAAACTCTGTGTAACACGGATGAAGTGGAGCTTTTTAGACTGCAATGTTATTGTAAATTTTCCAGTAAGCTAGAGCTCTGAATTGCAAATACTGGAAACCAACTCTGCCTTCCTGCTTCACACTGACAGCGACACTTTGCTTGCCCACATCTGAGATCCTGTGGCTTTTGATTCATTCTGCTGTTGATGCCTCCTCTTTTGTTTTCTCAAAATGTAAATATTTGTTCTGTCTGCATTCTAATTGCTAGTCTTGGTGTCTTATTGAGTATGAGGGCTGCGGTAACTCAGATGCCTCGGGATCCCTTGCTATGGGCTGGGATTTCATGTCTTATGACATTAGCTTGGCAGAGTTGACAGCCACCCTGTACCTCTGCCCCTGACTAAATTGCAGTTATGTCTCTAATTGAAACCCAGTACTATTTTATTCCTTTCTACAGAGAGGAAAACCAGAACTATCATTCTGTACACACACCAAACCACAGGAGCCTGGGTGAGGGTCTATAATGACAGGGCCTCCTACACAGCACATTTGCAAGCTTTCTACTAATTACTTTAATTTTCTTTGTCTAGACTAACTTATTGCATTGAAGGGCTGCTTTTCTAGAAAGGGACTGGGGGACAAAGAAACCTCCTCAGTGATTCAACTCCTACCAAGCAAGGAAGAGTGAAAAACATGACTAGAACCAAAAGCAAGACAAAACAACACACACACGCGCACACACACACACACACACACACACACACACACACACAGAGATTTGTCTTCAAATGGGTTAATAGGCAGTTTCTTGAAGCACATACTGGTTTCAAATTGCCCAGTTGGGATGTTATGTTCTAGGGAGACTGGAATTACTACCATTAACAGCAAAGAACACATTAAACAATGTATGTAAGAAAACAAAAGAATTTTTTTAAAGAAGTCTGTGACTAAGGATGGAGGTGCTACTTCTTAGTTCACTGCCTCTCGGCACTCTGGATGTTACTCTCTACTTGCTCCTCCGTTTTTATGGCACCTTCCTCACTTGGCTCTCCTGAGTGAAAGAAAACGAGCTTGTGCGGAACACACTCTTTGGCTCATATCTGTAGAGAACACTAAGAGAAATTTAGTAACTCAGCTGTAAACTATTTTAAAACTTTCCCCGGATAAAAGGGTAGGATTCACTTCAATAAGATCAAACTTACATTTTCACCCTTCTTAAAAGCCTGAGTAGAGTGTGAGCACTGTTGTTTCCATATAACATGGCCTGAAGACTAGCGACAGGAAGTCTGAAGTGGGCCATGGACTGAAAGACCACAGGGCAAGTCTACCCCCTTCTCTGCTGGAATTGCATCTTTGGTTCCACACACTAAAGCCCTGGGAACCATGGGACTGGATTGGACCTTACAAATACTTGCCCTATGGAACACCCTCTTTAGCCAAATCCTCCAGTCCTGGTTGGCTTACACATTTTCCAGCTCTTCTCTGCTTACTGTGTATACCCTCCGTACCTCACTTGCCATGTTCAAAGACTGATGATTTCTCAGGATGTGAAACCAGCGTGTTTCATTTTACTCCTGTCTTTTGCTTCCCTTGTGTTTCCCTTGAAGGGTCTACTACTTTTCAGTTTGGTTGAACTGATTCTTGGCGATCCAAAAACTCAAAAGTGTTTGTTTGTTTGAGGTTTTGTTTTATTTACTACCACTTCACACATATTTTATGCATGGTAAGAATTTTTCTTTTTTAGAGAAAATATACTTATAAATTCTCAAACTGGATACAAATTGGTGAAGTAATGCAGCATGTTTTGTTTGTTTTTGTTTTCCCTTTTGATACTGGATCTTGCTATGTTACACAGACAGCCTCAAACTCCTGGGTTCAAGTGATTCTCCTGCCTCAGCCTCCCCAGTAGATGGGTTTGCAAGCATGTGCCACTACACTCAGCTCTGATGCAGTGTATTTTTTTTTCCAGCAGAGCAAGGAATTGACTTGGGATTCAGTTTCTAAATCTGAGGATTCCACTGAGACAAGAGTCATAGAGGGCCCAGGGTCTCTTATATAACTGGCCCTAGGTTTGGTGCAGATAATGTGGGTTTGGGAAGGTACACAGTTCACAGTGACTCATGCTGCCACTGTCCTCATCACTCATTCTCCATATGGCTACTCTTTTTTCTTTTCTTTTCTTTTTCTTTTTCTTTTTTCTTTTTTTTGGAAGAGAAAATTATGTATTGATTAGCTCTATGGTTTTCAGTTGGAGATCATACTTCTCTATTCTCCAGGGTCTATCTGTCAATATTTGCAGGACTTTTCAGCTATCACCTCTAGGACAGCTGCTAATTAAATCTAGAAGGTAGAGGCCAGAGATGGTGCAAAACATTTTATAGTGCACCAGAGAGTCCTCCAGCAATACAGTCAGCTTACTCCTTGTCAGTGGAATCCAGATTGAGAAATGATGGGTCAGACTGACAGATCTGCAACCTCTTCAGACTGTGGAACTCAGATCTCCAGCCACTCCAACCACTTTACAACAACTGACTCAACATTTTCATGTTTAAAAAGTTAATGCATTTTTGTTATAATGCTGGATAATTCTTGGATTTTTTTTCACTGTTTTGAGACAATTGGAATCATCTGATAAGTTGGCATAAGATGATTTATGAACCAAGATAATCTGCCAGAAAACTTTGCTTATGCTTTTATGGGCTGTTACCCTTTTGTTTTCCAAAGCGCGTTGCAGATCACAGCATCCTGAGCATTTCACTATAATTTTACTTTCCAGCCTTGGTTCCCCTTGGGATGTTCTATAGTCAAGGGGACTAAGCAGGGGCAGTGCCCTGCAGAATGGGTTAGCTGATGAGCCTAACAGCTATCGCACACAAAAGATTCATGTTCGTTTTAGGGCCAAGTATACCTTTGTAAAAAAGTGTGTGATACAAGAATATACTATGTCATTAAAGGAAATTTACTGTAATATATCTATTCTGACATTGATCTTTTATAGAAATTACTAAATAATTACATTTCAAAGGGATTGATATGTAGGGTTCACATTTTTTCACAGGCTTGGTGTCTAAGAAATATTACAGATTATGTGAGACAATAAAAATTTTGAAAAGCATGTCACTTGCTTTTCTTTGGAAACAAGAATAGAATTAAAGGCAATGGATATATTCAAACATTTTATGATTTTAAAAACTATATCAAAAAGAGTTGTACAGCTTCTGTTATTATAAGAAAAGTGATTTCATTCCTATATTTCATTCCTATATTTCCAAGGTCACCTGTAACCCTTTTAGATCTCTTTCATTTGATTTGTTTTGTGACCCTTGAAGCTTCTACGTAAGTGCTTTTAGTATCTCAGATATGATACTCTATTCTTTCTTCCTATCCACAGAACCAGTGCTTTTTTATATATGATTTATAAATGTGTTATAAAGAATTACACTATCAGAACTCTCTGGATGTTCCTCAAGCCTATAAAATGTTATACAATTCTCGGAGTTCAAAACCAACATTATCCACATCAAATAATTTCATAAAAAGACAGTAAGACTAAATGTTATGTGTGTATCACCATCATACATTCCAAGCATGACAGCTTTGCATAAACCAGAGAGTTGTAAATTTAACCAAGTGATGCTTATTAATTGGTTATTATCATAAGCATCAGTAAATAGTGTTTAACACAGAACAAATCAATTTAACTGCTCCCTCTGACTCCACAGACACCTCCAATTTCCCTAAGCACAATTTGTTGCTTGGTCATTTGCATTTCCCACTGTGTGCACGTTTTACAGCTCCATCCCAGCAATCTGTACAGTAGGAACATAAATACAGTGTACCAAGACTAGAGGGCTTCAGTGGGAGAACCTCACTGTATTTCTCTCTGCTTCTTCTCTCCCACAGTACTCACCATACATTTTGCACAGAACAATTAATCCATAAGTAATCGTTAGACTGAAATCATTCAGCAGAGGTAGTGATTACAGAGAAGCTTACGAATGATACTATTTTTATCTGTGTCACAGATTGTACATCTTTTTCTGTTAGACTTTAAAAATACACTGCACTATGCTGTTGGTACAGTCCCTGATATTTTTGGGGGAGTAAAATAAAACAAAAATTTCATTTTATTAAAAGAAAAGGTTACTAACCCATAAGTACTAAACACCTGCCATGTCTGCTTATAGTTTTAGAGTGTCATCGTACATGTCAGTATCACAAAGAGATAACTTGTCTTTCATGTGCTTATAATAGAGTTAGAAAGAGAGAATGCATGCAAACATATATACAAATACTTATGACATGGGCTATCATGAAAATCGCCAAAAGAAAGGAACAGACAGTGAGAGCTGGGGGAAATGAACAAGAGAATTAACAAGGAAGAACACTGTGGGCAGCCTAATGAGGGAATGTGCTGATTCGCCCAGCCTTAAAAGGAAGGAAGGAATTTAAGAGGAGTCTGCTGGAGCTGGTATTCCTGGCCAGAAATGTGGAATTTGGAATGCACCTAGCACAATTATAAAATGAAAAATAGACAGGAAAAAGTATCTTGATGAAAACAAGCAAAAGAAGGTCATAAAGATACAGATGAGGGTGGAGTATGATAGAAATTGAAAGAATTAGACTTAAGAATTTTAAATATTAGTTCTTGGAAAAGAACAGTTAATACTCATACAATCAGATCAATTTTGCATGTCTCTATCTGGTAGTCTAAGCAACTCTTCTGAAGATAACAATACGCAATTCAACAATCATTGTTAAATTCCTATCATCTTGTTTTGAAAGCTATATTGTTATTGTTTGAGGTTTTTAGTTGTTCTTGTAGTTGTTTTTTTCTTTTCTGTGTTTTTTCTCTTTAAAATAAAAAATAATACCAAAGAAATTTAACTTTGATCTTCATGAATGAGAAAGTCTTTAGCATAGCGCCAATGTTCATGAAGAGGTGTTTGGGGAAGTTTCATGCAGTAGTTCAGGGAAAAACATTAGGAACAGAAAGATCCTTGGGAGAAATTCATAACTATCTATTTCCTATATTTAAAAAACACTCACAAGCGACCAGGCACCAGCACAGAAAATGCTAACTTACCAGCTATTGAAAAAATGACAGAATACAAAAATATATTATTTGTTTGGAGAAGAAAGAAAAAGAGGTAGGAATGATAAGCCTTTGTAAAGACTCATCAGGATATGATGCTAAATACATTTTTTAAAAGGCAGGCTACATATGTATTTTTGATTTTGTTTATATAAAAGTCATAGAAATAGAATCTTATCTTTCGGTCTTAGAAAACATCTAAGATTTTCTTTTGAAACTCCCCAACTCTTTCTAAATTCCTTAGATTTAATTTCTTAGCCAATTGAAATTCCATAGAATTTGGATGTAGTTCTCTTAAAGCACTTATTATACACCGGTCCATATTGTATTAGTTTTGTACAGAATTCAAAAACTGTAGGTTAGTATTGATGGGAAAATGATGTTTCTAATAACACACATTTCAAGGTTAAATTGGTTTTGGCAATAAATATACGTGAATCTAGGTTAAGATATAGGCAAACTGAAGTAATTGCAGAGATCTCAGGAAGAGGCATCAAACTGATAAGTAAAGATGAAGAATTTAAGACTGCAGTTTCAGGAAAGTCACCTTTTTAGGTCATGAGAATGGATAAGATCCTTGAGAGAAAAGTAAAATGACTGTGAATAATGAATGCTCAGTTTCAACAATGGAATGAGGGGGAAAGATAAAATGAATGATCTTTGTTTAGCAGAAAAACTTCAAAGGTAAAAAGAGAACTAGTTCCTTCAAGAAGAATGACCAAACATCACACTTCTGGAAGTGTGTGGAGAAAGAAGTAGGGTGAAGATAATATGTCAATTTTCAGTTATGCTAAAGAAAGGGATTTTTTTTTAAGATGGGTGTGGGAGATTTATGAGGTTAAAACCAGGATAAAAATCAAAGATTTCAGGTACAAAAAAAAAAAAAGAAAGCGTGCATCAGAAAATCTCAAATTCAAGAGAAGACAGCAGGACTGAGATAACTGGGAAGATTTTGGTCAATACGGACATGTGGCATTTTCTCGAGATAAATTGAAAAAAATGAACAATCCAGGAAGCTATGGATACTTGCTTAGACCCTGATAGGAAGATGTCACTCTGAGTCATGCACAGAAGGCAAGCAACAAAGGAAGTCCAGATTGCCATGTACGGAAGGGACTGTGGCCCACAGAGGAGACTCACACAGACAGACTCTGTAAGCAAAATGAGGAATGATTAGGGACAAATTAAAGTTATATGAACACAAGCAAGTTTAGACATTTATAATCTGCAAAGAAATTAATAGTATACTTTCCTACATTTCTCCAGCAATGCTCAGAAGACTGAATGAATGTGGGTTGGACCCAGGATGGGGAAAAGCATAACGAAAGGCCCAATAGTGAGATTTTGTGTGGGAGCACTCAGGGAGTCATGGGAAAATGGAACAGGGCAAAGTGTAGTGTTAAATAAAAAGCTAAAAAGGATTACTCTGCTTAAAAATGAGAAGTGGAAATAGACCAGTAAATACCTTCAATGGTTTATACTCTTGACTCTCTTCCTTTATAATGCCATTTCCCTTTCCATATGACATTGAAAACTGACCTTTTGAATCAGATTGAAGATATTTTAATATTTTTGTCATAAGTTTATTAATTCAAAGTAGTTATCATGGCATAAGACAATGTGGTGAATGATCCACAGTAGATACTACATTGACATATGCAATAAATGGACATTTCAGACATCTCCATTCCATATCTCTTAAATCTCATACTTATACATTTGAACAAACTGAAATTACTACAGCAGAACCATGAAGATCAATTAGATTAGAAACTTAGAAACTTCCCAAAATAATAATTTTGGGGAAAAAATTCTCATGGCCAAAAGAACCCACTAAAATTCTTCTAAAATGGACTAAATATTTCTGAATGTTCTTTAATTTGATTTATTCTGCTGTATGCTGAAATTGGGCTAGTTTCTTGTATTCTTTATGCTTTCTGTGGAGCTAATCCAAGTACAGTGTCTTCTTAAGCATTAGAAGTAATTTTGCAGTTGGATCTCTTCCATGAGGGTTCACAGTTAGATCAAATATTGGTTCTGAGGGATGAAATGATTGTGGATCTGAAATGATTGGGGGGGGGATCTGATTTTTGTTGAAAACTGAGTTGATTAAAAATAATGTTTTGAGCATTGGGATCTCATTGTTAACTTAAAAAAATAGTAACTTAATGAGGTGTACTTATGCAGTAAAAAATAAGAATAAAATAAAATCACAGGAATAAGATCTTCTGTTTCTTTTCTTTTTTCTCCCTTCTTACATATTGAGTCCAGCATTAGGTGAAGATATTGAAGAGAAACATTTTTTGAATTGATGAAGAAAGGACAAAAAATATCAGAAGGTCACTTTTGTGGAGCAAGATGATTATAGATTATGTCACCTTCTTACAGATCCCATAGATCAAGAAAACTGTGACCTCATGCAAATAGCAAGATACGTCTAAGACTGCATATATATTTAGTGACTAAAACAGATCTATAACTCACTCTCTCACACTATGGTGTCTCTCATAAATTTCTCTTAATCTTCATAATTCATTAACTGGATGACCTTCTGTAGAGAGCATAGATTTTTTTTTTTTTAGTTAATATTAGCAGTAGGATCCTAGGGTAAAGTGACTACGAAATGATATATAACTCACTCCTCTAATTTAAGAAACCTGTGGAACTAAAAATGCTCCACTAAAGGAGTTTCTGACTCTTATCTTTGAAAGTGATTTCAGTTTTTAGGAGTTTCATTTTTTAAAAATACACATTTTCCAATGTAGAAAGACAGGTTGTGGTAGAGCGTGAAGTGTCAGAAGAATTAGTCTTGTCATAGACCTGTGATGTAGAGGATGTGTGATACAAGATCCAATCTTTCCGACCTCAGATCTGTAACTTGTAATTGCAGAACAGTAATGTCCTTCTAGCCTACTCTGATGTAGGGGGATGTGCCTCATGAGATGCTGTCTTTGAAAGTTCTTGAAAAATGCATATGTAAGGTGATATAACATTAAAACATTCTTTCTCAATTATTAATCTCTTTTCTTGTGTGTTTTTTCATGGATATTAATAATGGTTGGTGACCATATTCTATGTATTTGAAGATTCTGAGGCTTGTTTTAAGCATTTCTTTCTATCTTTTGCATTTCTTGACTTAAGTACCAGGAAAACATCTTCTAAGAAAGACATTCAGTAGCATTTCTGGGAGACTGTATTGGAAATTATGTATGGCCACCTGATCTCAAAATGTTGGATGCCAAAAAGCATCAGGAAGCGATCGGAAATCATGAAATCTTTGAAATATCTATGTCCTGATGCTGAGGCAAAGTGATCCTGAATCACAAGGGAGACAACTGGTCTTTTCAGGATCATTTAAAGTTATTACAAACCCACTGGGTTTGACCGGCATAGAGTGTAAGTAAAAGGAAAGGTACTTTCCATCCTGATTCTTCTGTTGTCTAAAAGGGGAAACCAGCCAGAGTGTGGGAGGCTAAATTATTCTTCCATTCTCTTGCATTTGGGGTGTGCGCAGTTTGAAGATTACAGGACAAATGATACATGAAAATTTCATTGCCATTTCCTCACTCCCAAGAAATCAAGCCATAAAAATCTATTTTGATGTCTTCAGGAGGGCACCCACATACCCACCAACCAGTCAGATGCATCAAAATCTATTCCATTCAATGTGAGATACAGATGTTGACAAAATTGAAGAGGTTTGCACATTTAATGAAGCATAAGTCTCCATTTAGGAATCATAAACAAGCTCATATACTTCAGACCTTTAACACTTATGTTTAATGTATTATAAGGTCTCAGAATTGCCACCATTTATACAGGGAGCACTTTGGAGACGAATTGAACTTAAATACATGTGGGGATAAATGAAGGATCCTGGGCAAGAGTCTATATAATCCAGAGCACAATTTGTATTTCTCAGTGGACAACGTCTGAATTCTTATCTTTACAGGGTTTGGTTTAATAATTTTCCTCATAAAACTCCATGGTAAAAATTCCCACAGATTTGTAAAGAAAACGTTAGTAACCAAGAGGGAAAACATGAACATGAAAAGTAAATCCCAAACGTGTGAATGAATCTATAGCCAAGACTGACCATTCCGTCCATACTGGTTGAAGAAGGCCCTGCCTCAAACCAGGGGCCCAGTGAAGTCCTCAGCTTCTAGGACCAACAGGACCAGCAACTACTGATGCAGAGGCTGCGTGCCCTTGAGACTTGCCTTCTCCTATCACTGCATCTTATTTCATTGTGGAATAAAACAGTGACCTCTGATCCATCACTTTCTAGGTTGTTTGGACAAGTCTCTAGAGTTGGCAGCTCTTCCTCCAGTGCTGCTTGTGGTCCAGAGGGAAGCTGATGTTCTTCGTAATGAGCTAAAAGTAGCTTTCAGAGCAGACGGCGATCAGAGCAAACTACTGTGATCTCCCGCTCCTCTCACATTCAATAAAACCCAACGATACTGCAAATTGGAGTTGTGAATTGGAGGTTTTAAAATTCATTTATTTTGATTCAATTGAAAGAGAGAAAAAGGAATGGTTTTATTTGATTTTCATTTTGCAAATGCAGAAGGCAGAAAATTGTTTTTTCTTTTTAAATATCCTCTATACTTGAGTCTTCACTGCTACTCAATACATTTGTAAGGAGAGTTAGTTAGGAGTAAATAATCAATGTGGAAACAACCTAAAGTGAAAATTGCATATTAGGAAAGCTGTTCTTTTTAGATGTTTCCCTCTTTCCTTCTTTGGGATCTCTACCTGAACTTCTTTCCAAAAAAAGCTGTTCATTGTCAGCGAGGGTTGTACTCTATAGTAGTCTTTCTTGCAGCATAATCCTTTGGTTAAAAACAAAATAAAACCAACAACATCTGAGTCCCTCCATCTTATCTGCATAAAAATGAAACTTCTTGGGCCCCACTGGCTCATTTTACTCTGCCTCAGGTGTCCTCATATAAACCATGATTTCCCCTTCCTGGTAAATTGCAATTTTTTTACCAATAATTTCTAAGATGATTAATCAAGAAATCAGTAGTGAGAATTAAATGAATCTAGAAAAGAAATAAGAAAGATGCAAAAGGCTGAATAGATGAATGAAAGAATAAGTTCATTGGCTGAATAAAATATACTTATCTGCCACTTTCTATGTATAAAAAATGGTGCCGGGCACTGGAACTGCAAAAAAGGAAACAAAACATATGGCCTTGGCTTGAGCAAGTACACAGTCTACATGAAGGTGAATAATTCTGAGAAAGGCAAACAATTTCTCTGCCCTGGGAAAACCAAAGAAATCAGAGACAATTGTCTTTTTCTAGTCACGTATGCAATTCTCTCACATTACACATACAGTATGAAGTTTATCACCTTGTGCCTTTTACTGTAACTATTGATGCACACAGTTTAGCCTTTCTCCATCAGATTTTTCTCCCACCTCACTTGATTTCAGGTTCTTTTTAGAGCAGTAGCTAGGTCTGATTTGTCTTAATCTCCCATAATAAGTGTTAGCATCTAGTATGAAGTGCCACAATATGATATATATTGTTTTATTTTGAATGTGTTTCTTTTATCTGACTCAGAAAAGTGATCAAGAAGTAGAATTATAGAGAAGGTGAAGTGGAAAGAATATATTTTTTTTCACTTAGAAGCTTTCAGCAACTAAACTTAAAATTCAGATTTTAAAATCTCTAATTGATTTTTTTAAAAAATAGGATTGCAGGTGATTATTGAATAAATTAAATACAAAGGAATGCATTAATGTTCTATGATTTTCAAATTATCCATAGTCTGTGAGTTGTAGTGATTCCACTTCCAGTGTCAAGTTGGTATACTTGTAAGAACATTCAGACTTCAGCCCAGGAACCCCAGGCAGATGAATAGGTGGAAAGATGAATGTTGGATTAGTTCAGTCTCCCTAAATTTATTCTAAGATAGTCTTTCCAGGACACAGGTATAGGCATGTAAATAATTTATTGTGTGCGTGTGTGTGTGTTGCAGCCTACATTATATGGTTCTAATTAGCTCCCAACCCCAGTTGAATTTATCCAAATAAGCAATGATTTCCATGAGTGGATGCTGACATGGGCAAACACATTTGCATAGGCAGAGTACCAGCAATTATGAAATTATTACACAAAAAAATCCTTTTTTTTGTTTTACATTTGTCACAAAATCAACAGAACTGGGATTTAAATTTCACAATTTGCACAATATTTTTCATGTATTCTTAACAATTTTTATCTCGTTCCAATAATTACGGCATGTTTTCCTTCTCTCAGAGTTTGAGTTGGCATATTTTGTTTCTTTTTTTCCCCACTTCTCCTCACCAGTTATGCTAAGAATATTTTGTAACTTAGGAATTGTCACGATATACTGGGGTGGGGGGGCGCTTACTTTGTGAAGTTGAAGAATGCAAGATTTGGGGGCGGATGGACCTGGGTTCAAGTTCTGATTTTATTACTGATTATATGATCTTAAATCAGTCATTTTGCCCCTTGGGGCCTTAATTTTCACACCTGTAATATTGGCTTGTTACAAGGGTCCAGTATACTTGATATACCTAAAACACTTTGCCTGGGGCTTGGTGCAAAGTATGACACCAAAAAGTCTGAGCTATGACTTTTGGCAATGTGGAAATAAATGTGTGGTCTCTAAAACTGACCTAAATAATTTCCATATTAGTAAAACATTGAAATGCTTAGGACCAAGTCAACTCAGAGCTGAATCATATGCAATGAAACACAACAGTGCTTGGTGTGCACTCTGACACTCTATGAGGATAAAAATGAAAATCCTATATTAAATAGATTTGAGGGCACACATCAGGAAATGTTGGTGTCACGCATATTTTGAGTGTCGATGATATCGTTAAGAGAAACTGATCAGATAAGGAGATAGTGTAAAATGGGCCCTCAATGATTTGAGAGTTTAAAAAATTTGTACTGGAAAGACATTTAAAGCATGTTATCCATTAGCCACTCACCCTAGCTCTCCTTGGAGAATAGCATGATTGAAAACAGATGCAAAAACTGCACTTAATTCATAATTCCCACAGAGTAGACAGATTTTAATTGCCAGGATATTTTAGTCACCTTTGATTTAATAGCCCTTGGCTCTTATTTTTCCTGTTGAATTTATTTTTCTAAGATAGATAAAAATTAACTTTGCGACATCTTCTTGCAGTTTATGTTTCTAGCAGAGCGTATCCTGATAATGTAGCCTCAGTAAGTACTGAAAATGCTGAGATTGGTGGTAGATGGTAGTTATCACTGCGCTCACCACTCTTCTCTATCTTTAGCTTCCAGTACCCTCTACTAGCCTTAATTAACACATTCACTTAAGTTATGTTTGATGTTTGAAAACTAGAATGATACCCAAAGTTATAAGTCAAATCTTTTAAAATGTTTTTATTCTTTGTAAATTCTGTAATAAGAAATCTCTGACAATTTCTGGAAATTTTGCCAAATAAATAAACAATGGAAATTAAAATAGCTCTTTATTTAAGGACAATAAATTGAAGTATATAAAAACTGTCATTGCATTCTAAAAAGGCACTTAAATAACTGTAAAGACATTAAGAAAAGGAAGGAAGGAGAGCGACAGACGAATCCAAATGAATAAACAGAATAGAAAAATAGAGATAAAAATTTTTGAGGCTACAAGGATAGCCAGGGGTAATTCTTTAAAGAGCATGCACCAACAGGGGACAGTCAAAAGGAAATTGGGCCAGGGTTTTAGCTCAGCGGTATAAGTGCCTGCCTGGCAAGTGTGAGGTCGTGAGTTCGATCCCCGGTACCAAACGCACAAACAAAGAAAGGAAACTGGGTACCCTGCAGTGAAGAAGGATACATTTGAGGCTATAAACTAGGAGGTCGGTGGATGACCTGTTTAGTAAATAACCACATTTAACACCTCATCTTTTTGTGAGGAAGGGGACTATTCACTGCAGAGGTTGTCTATTTGCTGAATATATTCATATATATTACACACATGCACATATATGTACATATATATTTCTATGTATGTTTACATATGTAAGTGTATTCATTCTCTGGAGAGGGTCAAAGCAGAAGATCTCCTACACATGAGATGTAACTAAAGAGTGAGGTCAAGCCACACACATTGGCACATGCTTATAGCCCCAGCACTTTGAGAGGCTGAGACAGGAGTGTGATGGAGCAAGACCCTGCCTCAAACAAACAAAGAGAGAGGCCACGTGGTCTCATGATAAAAAGAGTGCGGCTGAGTGCAAGTTTGAATACTGAAATCTCCAGGCTCCTTCCCCAACTCAGCTCACAGAAGTCTGCAGCCAGCTTTGCACTTCCAGGCCAAGAGAGAATGAGTCTTCCCTGGGAAATCGATTAGTGCAATGAGGAAAAAAAGGCCTAATGATACTGGCTTTGGAGGCTCTCATAACAAAGAGCCAAATTAGATCACTCTGCAGTGTAGGCCACAATCAGCACACGTCTACTCATTACATTCGTGCTCAAACCAGTTTTTGTGCTCTACTTTTAAATACAAGCCACAAACTGCCAAGCATCAATTAACAGACATCTGAGAAAATCCCCTAACATTAGGGACAAAGCCTCAACCTAGCCAAGCAAAAGGCAAAAACAATTCAAAGGGGAGAGGGCAGTATTCAGGCAGAAGAAAACTTCAAAATCTCCAAATTGAAAAGTAGTGCACCTTTGGAGAAAATGAAAAAGATACTAAGAAAGAATTGTCCAAAGAGTGAAAAAGAATTCTTGGATCTACAATTAAAAAAAAAAAAAAAACCAGAAATGGGAGAAATCACTTAAATTGGAAAATAATGCTGAAAAATTTCTAAAACCAAAAACAAAATGACAAAAGATGGATAGTAGAGTTAAAAAAATAATTCAAAGGACACTCCAAGAGCTTCAAGATCCTATATTTGAATAAAAGGACTTGCAAAAGAGGAGACCTGAGAAAGCACAAGGGAGAAAATCATCAAAAAAATCATTAGAGTGTTTGAGCACAGAAGAAAACATCAACACCCAGCACAGTAAGTTAAAAATACATCCCCAAAGCACAGTGTTATTAATTTTCAAAAATGAGTTTAATAAGATCTCAAATTATTCCAGAAAAGAAAAACCAGCAAAAACACAAACAAAAGTTGTTTTTATACAAGGAACCAAGAGTAAAACAACATGGAGCCTGTCAGCAGCTATACCGAAGGCAGAAGACAATGGGGTATAAACTACAAAATTTTGGAGGCAAAATGATTTTCACACAGAAATTCTCATTTGAATTACTAAATATACTTATTTATTTACAAAGTTTTTATTCAAAATATTTAAACATATATATCCCAGAAATTTAATCTTCCATGTTTCCTTTCTGGGGAAGCTAGCAGAGTGTTATACCCTGATGAGGAAAAAAACAAGGAAGAAAAGGTAGGGGGATTCACAGCAGAGGCAGTGGTGGTGGGAACACTTGTGAAGAGACTCCAAAATGGCTGCCAGGCAGCTGTTGGAGAGCATCCACCATGTTGGAGGTCAGAAGGCACCACAGAGATTATTACTTCAGGAAGAGAAAACAAAAGAATAGCTTTCCAAAGACTAAGGAGATATGCAATGGAAAATTTGAGGTGGAAAAGGTAGTAAAATAGAAAAACGAAAACTGAGGAGAATTACTAATCCAGGGAGTATCAAAATTTGTTCTGGAAAGAAAAACGAATAACTATACTACATTGGTTTTGTTGTGAAGTGTGTATACATATTCATAACATAAATATGTAAATTTAAGCTAAATTTTAATATTAAGAGGCTGAGGACATATGGATTGAATGTGTGTTTGACTGGTGATAGTGACTAATATGAAGTGAAGAGTTCAATTCTCTTCTTTCAAAGTAGAGAGTGAGTGGACAATGCCAAACCTGGAAAAATTAATGTCTTAATATAAATCTCCTGTAGAGAGATAGAAGTAAATACCAAAAGAATCATCTGGAAACAGGATAATGCTTTTGAGAGCAGAACATTTGAAGGTGGATTCACAGCTAAGGGAGATCTGATTTCAAGTTTTGTAGAAAAGACTGTCTGTACACTATGTGAGAATAACTTTGATAAAATTAAAAAACAATCTTGAAAAGAAAGAAAAACCTGAGAAGCATATACTATATTCAAAGTGCACAAATTATTGACTATGGAAAAGAATACAGACAGAAGAAGACAAGTTCTTCATTCTAACTGTGCCTGTAATAATTAGCAAATTATGCTGATTTCCATTCATGAGAGGGTAATGGGAGCAACTGAAAAGTGGGAAATGGACACCTCATTATTGGCTAGACCAGTGGTTTTCAAGCTTGTTAGCTCAGAAGCCATTTTGCTATTGAAACATTATTAAGGATCCCAAGGAGGTTTTTTTTGTGTGTGTGTATTATTTATAGTTTTCATTAGAAATTAATGTTAAGAACAATTTGAAATATTCATGAATTCTTTTAAAAAAGTTAAATTCATCCCATTTTATGAAAATTACCTTTGTTTTTTATTTTAAAGAGAAAAAAATAACAAAATTCCAAAACTTGATAATTAGAGGGTAACAATGGTTAATACATGGTGTATTGTTATCTTTAAGTTAGTTACTCAGAGTACAAAATATTTGCATTTAATTGTCCAAACAATATTAGCACAAACTATTCTTTCCAATGAACTAAGAGAAGTTAGTAGTATAATTATCTTAACTATCATATATACACATATATTATTTCTTTCAGCTTCTCACACTAAAGAGACAATATGATGTTTACATATGATTTATTTCACTTATGATGAGTATTGTCTCAAGGTGCATTCATTTACCTATAAAAACCTCAAGTTTATCCTTCTTTATAGCTGAATGGTACTCCATTGTATAAAAATACCTCATCTTTTTTATCCATTCCATGGTTGATGG
>RJWT010014376.1:0-21112 GCA_004365215.1 Cuniculus paca | reverse complement strand
CTGCCCTGGGGCAGGGGGTAGCCTGCTTACAATATAGGGGAGGAGAAGAGGCTTGTTCCCCCCACCTTTTGTTCTGGCCATTTTCTCTGGCTACTGACTCAAAGTGTTGCCCTGGTGCCATGCCACCCTGCTTGGAGCCAATTGATTATGGACTGAAACCTCCACAAATAGTGAGCCAAATAAACCTTTCCTTCCTTCATCTTGGGTGTCGAGTATTTTGTCCCAGCAATGAGAGAAAAGTAACCAAGACACTCATGTTATTTTTTCTCATTTCATGGGTGGAAATGGAGGTCACATAGCTAATAATAGCAGAGTTGGGATTTGAACTCACACTTGTCTGACTCCAAAGCCCATGATCTTTTCCTCTACTAAAATGTCTGAGGGTTCCCAGTTAACAAGTAATAAAACCAGATACCTAAATTCTTCTTCCCACTATATCATATTACCTGTCTTCAAATCTTTGAGGTCAACAGAAGGACCATCATAATTTACCAACACATTAAAATATTTTATCTAATTCTCACCATTTTTGTAATACAGAAATATACTTTGTTCTTCCATAATCAACCTTTACCTGTTTAAATACTTTCCTGTTTAACATAATTGCATTTCATATTCCTAAGTAAGAGATTAGCTGCAAGAGGTTGATACTGAAGTAGAACCCAAACTTTCCATTTCTGTGTCCTGCCAAATATGATAAAAATGCACTATCACAAAAAGCTTGACTTAGTAGTTTCACCAGGCTTTCAGCACAGGTGGTGTGAGACTATGTTCCCTGAGAAGTCTTCTCATATGAGTAAGCCATCAAGAAGAGAAGAGTGGGGAATTAAGAGAATTCCAGTGGAAAGACGGACAGACATGGCAAATAGAATTAACAGCGTGAGGATGAGTGGCCAAGGAGAATGCCATGGTTTCCATGTGGTTTGTCCCTCAAAAGCTCATGTGGGAGAAGCTTGAGGCAAAGGTGGCAATAGTCAGAGGTGGGCCCTAGTGGAAGGTAATTAGATCACTGGAGGCTATGCCCCCCCAAGAGGATTAATGCAGTTCTTGTGGGACCCCCGTTAGTTCCCACAGAGTGAATTGTTTAAAATAGGAAGCCAGACCTCTGAATCATTGTGGCTTCCTATCTCATCATTTGGTCTCTCCGTCTTGCTCACACTCCCATTATTGTGATGCTGTCCACCATAAGTCCTTTGACAAAACTCAAACCAATGTAGCCATATGATCTTGGATTTCCAGTCTCCAAAGCTATGGAAATTCACCTCTTTTTTTTCCACATTTCCATTCTCAGGGATTTTGCTATCACAATGGAAAATGGACTACAGAAAGGATGTCATCCAAACATCGAGTATAGAGGAGATACATGTGAAGAGAGTATATCCTAGAACTAAGGAGGTGACGAACAAAACCAAGATTCACTCTAAAGGGAAAACAAAAATGAACCAATAAAAATGCTGAACTATGGATCCAATCATTGATCCTCATCAGCAGAGAAAAAATCCCAGAGAAAAGACAATAACCAATCATTTAATTTGTATATGTAATTTTCCTTTGAAGAAAATGATTCTGGAAAAACTGATAGAAGTTGCAAATGCACTCAGTGACTGCTGAATTTTCCAATTCACACCAGCAGGCAGAGGAGGGAAGTAGGACATGTTTTCTTACTTCTCAGAATTCCTATGTGTATTCCAATGACTCCACAAAGCTGATTCAAAAAAAGGAAGAAAGAAAGAAAGAAAGAAAGAAAGAAAGAAAGAAAGAAAGAAAGAAAGAAAGAAAACCTATTACATAAGTTATACAAAGAAGATTAATAATTACAGGTTGTGAATGAACAAATTGAAATAGAGGGATAGTACCTAGAAAAATAAAGATAATAGTACTCAAGAAAATGAAGTCAGAACTATGAAAGAAAAGAATAAAGGAAACTAGGAATGAAGTTCTTTTTTATTTCTTTGAGACTGAAACTTGAAACTCAAACCTTCCAGGGATGTAAAAGTTTGAAAAGTGGTGGCCACCATGAACAAGAACAGGCTCCCAGAATAGATAGGTACAGGCCATGTAGGATCCCAAAGGCAGTGTTAGGAATGTATTGTGCAGCCTAAGATTTTTATAAAGCTGTTGCTTATCTTAGAGGAAAAAAGGGCTGATGAGATACATGGTAGCATAATCACATTTGCATTTTGATTATGACTATATCTGAAATGGGGAGGGCCTAGAAGTGGGATAGATTAGATGCCAGGAGACCTGAGAGAAGGCCACCTCCTAAGGTCTAGATGAGAGATGATGGCAACTTGGACTAAATTGATGGTACTAAGGAAAGAGAAAATTGGGAAGATTCGAGAAGTATTTGAAGAGATGAAATAGTTAAGGCTTCGTGAAGCATTAGACATATAAAGAGAGAGAATGTAATAAGGATGAAAGATTAACAAAGCTTTATTAAAATAGATTTGTCTTTCTTTTCTTGTCAGGAATTTCAGGATTGCAATAGACACAAATCCCAACTTAAACTCACTTAGACAAAACAGGAGAAGCATTTGCTTCTTTAACTGAAAAGTTTGGAGGTAAATCTCAATTTAAGTGTTGTTTGATTCGGGGCTCAAATAATATTACAGGACTCCATCTTTTCCCAATTTTCCCATATGGTAATGTCAGCAGTTCAAATCAACAAGTCCAAAGATGAAGAAAATGGTTCTCTATCTAGATGATCCCGCACACCCCTGGATCAACACGGAATGTGTCATGGGCACAAGGTTTTTATCCCAGATGGAAATTTAGGGTGCTATTATCAAGGCCAGGGAAATACCCTGGTGGCCCACAAACAGTAGCCACTGATGATACATTTTCAATCAAGCTGTCACTAGACAGATGCTTCTCTCTTTGAAGTCACAAATTGATTTATAAACATGCACATATTAAGTTGAATGAAGACTGGCATAATGTATAGCCAGACCATTTATCTCACAAAAGGCATGAGTACTCAAAATTTTCCAAACTTTCTGATATCGTAAAATTATTTATGGATTTAATCACTTGCTCAGAACCAAAGTAAAATTTTACTGTGTATTCGTTACTCTAGGCATGAAATCTTTGAAATGACTTTGAGGTATCATTTTATTCCTGATGTGGAATAATCAAGTTACATAAATAAAACAAATGCAATGCACGTTTGCTCCTTAAAATATCTGATAGTTGCAGAGTGGATCTGGTCATGTAAGCAAAGAGGCTGAGAACAAAGAAAGCACAGGTAAGTCAGTTGACCTGATTTATATTCCAGAAAGGTTGTGAATTATTTGTAGTTGCTGATGACTTACAGATTACAGATTGTTGATTACAGACAAAAGATAGCAGCTGTTGGTTACTGATGATACCTGTCTCCATTGCATAAGGCTGCTCAGGCTCACATCTTATCTCAGACACAGTGTGATCTACAGCAGGCTGTTTAGTCTCTGTGTTTCAGTTTCCTTATCTGTAAAATGAGAATAACAATATAGTAGTAGTGCTTTAAATGGTTATTATGAAAATTAAATGAGTTAATATAGTAAAGTGTTCACAACAGTGCCTGGCACATAATGACTACTATGCACATGTGTGTTTGTGTGTGTGTGTGTTCAACAAACTTGAGAATGCTTATTCTTTCTGAGTCACAGTATCTGTAGACTCAAAATGAACATAATACTAGCTGTGATGTCTTATGATTTTTCTGTGGTATAAAGGAAATAATTGTATTGTGCAGTTCCTCAGAGTTTTGCACAAACCAGACATTCAATAAAAGGAGCCCTCTTGTTTTCTTCAAAGATTGGACACCTTTTCAGGTTAATAAGCACTGAAATTGATCTCAATTCCATCCCCAACTAGTTGTTCTCTATTTCTACATCCTTCAATATCTTTCTTGGCCTTCCCCATCAGAGTCCCACTGAATTATAAACTACAGAGGCCAGAACCAGATTTGACATGTTCACCACTGCAGCGTGCATACCCATCTGAACACGGAGTATACTCAAAAAATAGTTGCTAAACAAACAAATAATTATTCAACCCTTCACTTCAGTGCATTTTGCCCACCAAGTAATATGTTTCGATACTTCAAGACAGATTCAGCAAAATGGACAACTCATGATTCCGACAATTTTTCTCTTTCTGTGTAAAAATTCCATCTATATAAAAATCATTGAGCAGTGCTGCAACCAGCTGTCACTTCATGTAGACATGTGCAAGCACAAAGCCCTGTATGATGGGCAGAGCTCTTGAGCTGTGCCGTGTTGCAGTCTGTCAAATGGAATCTGTTAGAAAAGGAAGCATTAGCCCACAACTTTAAAGTTCTAAGTAGGTATTTTGCAGATAGAAAAATAAGGGATTTGAGAGTTGTTAAAAAAAAAATCTCGCCTTTCAAAGTTTTAACTTAAGACTGATCTCAGTTCAAAATTTTGTCACAGGAGAAACTCTAGGATGTTTCTCATCATTTGGATCTTCTTCCATATTTCCATTGTCCTGGGCAATAAATTTCAGTATTTGATCAAATAATGGCAGATTCCATGCTATCCCATTCAGGTATCCCCAGTTTATCTATAATGATTTTCCTCTTGTCAGCTCATTTCTTAAACCTTTGCTGAATCTGGTTTCAATGGTACTATAAACAATCATCATTGCATTGTAAAACTGGAAACTCTCCACTAAAATAGTGTTTTGATCTGGGTTGCCATAGTAATAAGTGTATGCTCCCCTCTTTGGAGGCCTTGTTATATGAAGTATCTGTGATTTGCTCAGAATGGCCCCAGTTCATCTGTCAAAATGGGTTTTTCCTTTTTTAAAATAATGATCTAGAAAATCCCACAGCGGCCACAAATATTTTACAGCCATAACGAGAAGCATTGGAGTAGTCAAGCTTTATAAATCTATGCCATTATTACATTAGAATAAATCACATTTCTTAGGTATATTACATAGGGCTGTGTAAACCTAATTTTAGATCTGCTGTTCAACAAGGGTGCGGTTGTTTGTAATCAAAAAAGAATTATTAAGTGTGACTTCAAAAATGCATCATATGTCAGTTCATGTAGAGAGACCCTGGAGCAAAAAAATGGAAATTACTTCTTATTTCTATCAAAATACTGCAAATAGCTATTCAGGTTCAAACTTAGTTACAATTAGAATGTGATAAGCAATGATTTTTACAACAGCTTGAAATTGCATATTCCACTCCTATTTAGGTTAAAGTTATTCATTGGTAGAAGGGGGAAAAATGAGGAGTTCTGCAAATTTATCAGTGTCACCATGAGAAAAATGATGATGGTAGGTTATTTAAAATAGAAATGTTCAAGTCAGTTAGAGTAATTTGATACAAGAACTATGGTATCTTTTTCTGCAGGAATGAGAGTAGGCAAACTCTATATCAACAAACCAGCAACAGAATCCACAAAAAAGTAGAAGATCATTTTTCATCGAAGACAAATGGTTAAGTTGGTTACTTTCTGTAAGTCACTACCAGCTACAGGGCTGTTTTGTGTAATTCACTTCTGGCTACTGTCTAGTAATATCTGGTGTGGGAATATTAACAACATCAGTGGGCAAAGGAACAGGAAGAATCCATCTGTATTCAATGAATTCTAATTAAAAAGTAATTCTATACAATGAGGTAGCTGCCAACTTTATTCCCTCTTCCTGACCACAAACCACGCACACACGGAATATTAGTCTTCTGCTATTTGTATCCTGCTAAACAACCAGAAAGGCAGGCAGCATCCAGACACACAGTTGCTTGCATTTTTCAGGTGACTTAGTTTTAAACAACTGCAGCCCCAGAAGACGTTCAGGGGCAAGAGGTGGTGCACATCTTCTGTTATAATTGACCTGGGCTTTGAGATTTCTCTGTCATGATGTATCCCAGAATGTTGCATGATGGGAAGACCCTTGTTATTCCTCCTCCAGCCGAGCCAAACGGACAAGATCAAGTAGGCCTGGGACTTGGGAAAAAAGGAAAGAAATATTGACAGATAAGTAACCACTCCAGGAAATGACAGACAGCTCGAGCAGTGTCGGTACTCTCAGGATTCAGAGGTAATCCTTTAACCTCATGCTCAAACTCTGTAATCTTTCAATGAGATGGAAGGGAAGAAGGGAAAAAAGCAAATTGCTTAATCAAAGCCCTTAATGTGTGACCAGGATTAGTAACTAAGTCAGAATGACAACCTGCAGGTGTAAAGAGGTTTCATAAAATGACCTCAGTACTAATGAAGTCATATCCGCAGGCTGAAAAGAAGGAAAAGAAACTGGCATTTCAGTTGGCACAGATGCATTTCTGTATAAGTAAACAGCCACTCAAAACAGTTTTCCCAACTACCAGGCATTTTCCATCAGCTGCCAAGAGATAGGGCTGCAGCCTGCATTCTTTCTGGTTGGCAAATTTCCCATTTCTCCCACATTCTATAAAATCATCTTTATCTAAAAGACAACATAACAGGTGTCAGTCGGGTTTCTGTCTAAAGAAGAAGAATAGGCTATGGCATAAGTCATTTGCTGCTGAGGGCACTAAAAGATGTCAGGGTGCTTCTTCAGAAAGGAAGTGCTAACAGAGTAAAGTGGCTCTTGTCAAGTCACATTAAAAATGGAAAATAATAGCACACTCGATTTATACAGCATCCTTTAGGCACCCATACATGTTATACTATGAGTTTTTGTGTTAATCTTCAGAAATGAAGGAACCTATGCATTTGTTACTCTGCAAGAAAGCATTCTCAGGTCCTGATGAGCTATTTGTCATCTCCTCAATCATAGTTATATAGTGAAAGCATTCTTATTAAAATCAATATTTTTCAGCCATCTTGCCTATTTTTCCCCCAAGACTTTATGACAATAATGACAAATGCCTATAAATAGCATTTGTCAATAATGTTTGTGACAAGCTGGTCCAGGAGAATCCCACGGAAAACTAGGTGTATAGTATCTACGATTCTCCCTTATTGCCTCTTCTCCAGTTTTGGATCAGTTATCTATTGTGATGAAATAAATTTCTCAAAAGCTTAGCAGCTAAAAGCAGTACAAATGTATTATTCTACAGTTTCTGAGTTTCTTGAGTCTGATAGTAGCGTACCCAAGGTTCTGGCTCAGGCTTTCTTATCAGGCTATGTCACCCGAAAGTTTGGGGCTGAAGGGTCTGCTTCCAAGAAGACTCACTCATCTGGCTATTGATGTCTATCCTCAGTTCCTCACTGTCTATTAGTAAGGAAGCCTTAGTCCATCATCACATGGAATTCTCCAAGAAGCTCAGGACTTAGCAGCTAGTGTCGCCCAGTGTGAGTAATATAAAAGAAAGTGAGTGAAAGAGAGCACAAGGCAGAAACAGTAGTTATACAACCTGATATTGACTGAACACACTGTCTGTGTTTTTGGTTACACAGGTCAACTTTGCTACCATACAAGACATAAATACACATGAGTGTGAGTGCCAGGGGCAAAAGTCTTTGGGAGTCACCGTAGATGGCTACAATTGTGCCACTAAACATGCCCAAGAGCTTTGTTGACTTTGGCATTGAGGAGAACTAGCAGCATTGATACAATGGTTGTTGGGAGACAAAAATGCATGTATATGTGTACATGTGCAGGTGTTTTGCTGTGTTCACAACGGGTGTCATGTTGTCTACTGTCATCAGGTCAAAGAATTAGATTTCACCTCCTAGCGAGAGAAGATAAGCCAAAGCTGAGAGACTCTGTGAGGCATTGACACAAACCATCTGACAAAACGTTGCTCAGAGTTGGAGAAAACTTTTACCTCCTTGGAAAGCAGACTATGAGCCAGGCATAGTGGTGCATTCCTGTAATTCCAGCACTTGGGAGGCTGAGGCAGGAGGATCCTTGCAAGTTTGAGACCAGCCTGGGCTACAAAGTGAGCTCAAGGCCATCCTGAACTGCATAGTGAGACCCTGTCTCAAAAAGACAAAAAAAAAATCAGATTATGAAGCCTGCTACATCTGACAGGGACCATTGAACCAGGCTCTCCTTAAGGCCTTGGTACCCATGGTGATGAGATGCTTCTTCAAAATCATTCATTCTTCGGTTATTCAAAGAGGACAGAGGTAGAAGACCATGAGCGAACATGTCCTGATTATATGGTGGGACTTTCCTGCAATGTCAAAGTCCTGCCATTATGCACATAGACACAGTGAAGTTTTGCAATTCTATCCACTCTCATTCACATTTCCGGACTAGTGAGGTTCTGCTATATAATTCCAGATTCGTATGACCACATTTTGGAGAGGTCAAGGGACATAGCATTTGTCCCATCAGACTGCTAAGTCATATATACAAGGAACAACTTTGCAGATACCCTGCATTCATTGAATTCATAGCTGATCCATCTCATAATTTATATCTACCTCTTATTTTGTCTCTGACACTGCTTCCTAACCCCTTCTGTATCTTCTGTACTTTTTTCTTCTTCTTTCCCGTACTCCATAGACTTCTGTGTTCTTGCCCTCTCTGTTCTACTTTCTAGACTTTGACTCAACTTTCTCCTTCCAGATACAGCATCTCTTCAGTATCCTTGGAGCAGATCTGTTTGTGAGCTGCACTAGTAGATCACTGATGGATGAGCCATATCCCAGTCTTCTTTGCACCTTCAGTTTGTAGCATAGCACCTGACACTTAAAAAGCCAATTTGAATTGAGTGGAATCATTAGTCTAGTACTGACTTGTCATATACCTCCTTTAACACCAAACTACAGCCTTAACTTTGAGGACATTTTTACTTATGTTCCAATTATGGGATGTTAAAGGAGCCATTCATTTCTCAGTTATTCAGTTTGAACACACAGATAGTGTGCTAGATGGCAGTTTTGTAATGACAAGTAAACTCAGAGGACATCTAGTCTCATGAAACTTAGAGTTCAATTTATTCAATAGATGATGAGTGCTGGTAAATGACTCCATGACATCTCTTACTTGCCTTGAAATACAGGACTATTTCATAAGAAAGAGGCTAAACTGATATTTGAAAGGCAGAATTTTACTCCTTAAGTCTATACCAGAATGCAGGTTTCAACTCAGATTAAATAAGGACATTCAAAGATGAAGTTTTTGAACACTGGGGTGGAAATGCCTTGGGAAATAAGGAGTGTCCTGGTCCTGTAAAGCTGGGCACCTATGGCTCAGAGCATAACAATAATAATGGTGACCAACATTTATAAGGTTCTTAATATATACAGGCATTGCACAAAACTCTACAATGCCATCAGCATTTATAGATGTAGAACTGAGATTCAAATAAGTTCTGAAATTAAATATAGGAAATTCAACTCCAGAGCTTGTGCTCTAAACCACTTACCTCTCCGCCTCTCTGCTGAGAGGATTTTTCAATGAGCAGAGGATAGTTATATGTTCCTTTCTAACCCTGAGGTTTTTGATGCTGTCATTCTCTCTATGGGTCAGTGTGAGGCGGAGTGTCAGGATCTGTGGTTATGTTGAGTACCTGAGGTGATGTTAAGAAACCCTATCCTGCCGGGCGTGGTGGCTCACACCTTTAATCCCAGCACTCGGGAGGCTGAGACAGGTGGATCGTTGTGAGTTCGAGACCAGCCTGGGCTACAAAGTGAGCTCAAGGCCAGCCTGAACGGCATAGTGAGACCCTGTCTCAAAAACAGGGCTGGGGATCTAGCTCAGCGGTCTAAGCGCCTGCCCGGCAAGCGCAAGGTCATGAGTTCAATCCCCGGTGCCGCAAAAAAAAAAAAAAAAAAGAAAAGAAATCCTATCCCCACCTCTTGGCTTCCCAGGAGCAGCACCACCTGACCAGTTTCTGCACTATACTTGCATGGGCTTTTGACTCAAGGCTCAAATATTTGCTTAAATGCAAAGATTCTGAGAGACACAATACTCCAAACTGGTGAAAGGTCAAGAAACTGTATCACAGGACGAAATGTTGGAAGAACTGGCTCTGCCTTGCGGGGTGTGGGGGGAGACAGGGAGAGACATGTCTTCAGATATCTGGAGAATTGTCACTTAAAAAAGGAGGATGACTCATTTTTTGTTTCTGCCAAGGGCACAATAGAAACCAGCAGTGAAGGTTGTCCCATGGTAGTTTTCTATTCAACATGAAGAAAGAACCTCCCGGCAGTTGGAACTGTCCAACCTGGAATGCACCCCCTGGGGATTTTGTGAGTATCCCTTTACAAGAGGATTTCAGCGTGGACACTGAAGAAGAGATTCCTCTACTTTTAAGAGTTTTTTAATTTCAAATTTTGTACTTTGGTGAGTAATCTCTACCTTTATCCAGATACAGTGGCACCTCAGTTCACAAACACTTTGGTTTGCAAACAATTTTTTTCCTGAATTGTGGGATGAATTTAAGTTCATGAACTGAGGTACCACTATTTTAACAGCTGTGATTATTTTATTATTTCTGTGATTAAGAAAATTTATCTTGAAATGTTAAACACACAAGATAAAATAAAAACATCCATAATCTCAGCACTTAATCAAGTAGAGAAGACATAAAGACTTTAGCCACTCTAATTCTCCCCTCCATTGCTAATAGCTTGGCTAAATTCATCAAAAGATGAAGGAAGTCAACAGATCATGTTGATGTGAGTCAATAATATTTAAAAAGCTAGGTTACATGATATTGATTGGTACATGTGTGTGCATGCATATAATTTTCTGTCAGAAGTATACACATTTACATATATACACATACCAGTGACATGATGTTTGTGGAGTCAACTTATTAAAATCGTGCTGGAACTACATCCAAACCAACCTTGAGAATGGAAATTGGCTTAGAAAAATAAAACTTCATAACTTTTTTCAATTTCTTCTTTCACCTAAGGGGTAGGTGTAGTTGAGGGATTTCAGATTTGGGGAGTTTCTTCTCCTTGGTGATGACTCCAAGGTGAAGCCAGCGGCATGCATGGACATGTGAGAGCACACAAGGGAGAGAGAGCAATGGCTCCTTCCTGAAGGACACCGATGTGAACAGCAAGAGTGTGCCCTCAAAACTCTCCTCCTCTTTGTGCCTCTTTTTATCTCAGAAAAAGTACCTTCCACCCAGTTGCTCAGGTGGAAGATGCCAGCATAGCACTTGGCTCATTTCTTTCCCACTCTTTTCACCTCCAGCCTATTCTGAAGGCCTGAGTGCTTCACCGCCAAACACCTGGAATCCCACCCACTCTGTCCTTGCTGGGTGGCACCTGTCTGTGAGGTGCCAACAGCCCTGCTTTTGCTCTTGCTACAATTCTTCTACACGATGCATCCAGAGTAACTTCTTTATTACACTACAAAGACAATCAGACCATTCTGCTAAGTCCTCCAGTGCCTCCTATCAGTTTAGGAAACATTCCAAACTCCTTTTTCTGACACAAAAGGGCCCAGTACCTTCACTCTGACTACCTCCTTCCTGGCCTTCCTATACTCTCCCCAGCCTGCTTGGCCTGTGACTGGTCCTTGTGTGTGCCATGCTGCTGGCCACCTGGGAGTTTCTGCACAAATAGTATCTCTGCCTGGAGCATCACTCTCCCTCCCCGCAGAGCATCCCTCCCTTTCTTTTGATTGAGAGCTCAGCTTTAGAAAGCACCTCACAGGGAGGCCTCCCTTGATGCCTCATCTGACATATTTCTCTATATCCCATCCCCTTACTCTAAGTCTCTGCATAGCTCTTACACACTTTGATTTCTATCCTGTCTTTCTCCTTTCTTCTATTTCTTGCTTTCTTAACTGTCTCCCTCACCAGAATGCAAGATCCCTTTGTTAATTGCTAAATCTTCTGCTCCTAGCACAAAGCCTAATGCATAATAAATGTCCATAAATATCTATTGGATAAATGAAAGTGCATGACTGGTAGTCTCAGATAGTGAACATCTATCCAGCCTACTGACTTTCCCTTGTTTCCCAGCCCTCCTCATCCTGCCTGGATAATATCAGGCTTTACATTCCACAGTAATGAACCCAGCTCTGAGATCCACGCAGCCTCTGAATAAAAAGTCTAACTCTTGGGGCAGATTTGTGAACATGTGTGAAATCAAGCATGAAAAAGAAACCAAGACTTTCTTACATGGGTCTAATTTGTGAAGATAACTGCTAAGAAACCTGAAAGGTTGGAAGGAGCCATCAGGATACGGCAATTCCCTCTTTGCTCTCAGCACCATTAGCTCTACAACCATTAAAGTGGAGCCGCTGATAGAGGCAGCCAAATCCAGGAAACTTGGGTTTAACTTTTACAAATTAGTACTGCAAGTGCCTTTTGTTCTTGTGGGGCAGTGAGTTATACTGGTGTTGGCCAAATTGAATGCCACAAGTTTAGAGGGATATATTATCTTTTTTCTCCCTGAGGTCATGTCCTGAATAAAATAAAGCTCCAAAAGTCATTCCTACTGAATCAAATCTTTCCATCAGTAAAGTACTTATATTAAAGCCACTATACAAGGACTTTTACAAAAATATTTTTATAGCTCTATCTCTATGAGCCACCCATTTTATAGATGGATAGAATTGGGATTAGAGAGGTCAAATCGCTTTTCAAGGTCACATTGTTTTCTGATGTAGACAGCAACCTCTGGATGTCTAGTCAGTGGAGAGCAGCCCCAAGAAACCAGTCACCTCCAAGGACTATGACACTTTGGAATTTCTGGACACACAAAGCTGAAGATCAAACTTTGTGTTCTCAAAGAGGCATCATTGTTTCTGCACCTTCGCTACATTGCTAATCTTTTTTTGGAGTGGGGCTGGGTTGAGACAGGAGCTCATTATGCAGTTCAGGCTGGTCTTGAACTCATGGAGCCCAGGCTGGCTTCAAATTTATGGTAATCCTCCTGCCTTGGTCTCCCAAGTGCTGACATCACAGTTGCGCTCCAGCACACGTGGCAGACTATATTGTCAATCTACCCACCTCTCACCCTTAGCAGTCAGTTCATGTCTGCTTTTATGGAGAAATCTTTGCTTATCTTTCCTTCTTAAATTATCCTCACAATTGAGAAGAGGAAGGAATTTTGTCAGTGTTTTAAAATCGACTTTCTAAGTATTAATTTCTTTAAATATCTCTTCTTTTTGAGACTGAAGGAGCATCCTGTGTCAGATAGGTGAGGTATGGAGGAGGGCAGCAAGTCCCATGAGCCAGTGTTAAGGTTTAGATCTGAAGTGTCCCCTAGAAGTCTCATGTGTTCAGAGGTAAGGCTTTTGTAAGATGACTGGGTCATGGGGTGTAACACTCACCGGTGGATTAATTTCTTCTGTATAAACCTTATACAGAAGAGAAAGTCAATTGGAGAGAAGATTTGTACATTCCATTAGTTTCACACTGTATCAACTTATGTTCCTTTGGCAGTTAGCTAAAACTACATTTTAAAAAGTAGACATTTCCCATGTCAGGAAGAAAACATTTTAAACAAAGGCTCATCAGCTTTTATACACTAGAGAAAATCATCTCCTATTCACAAACATGGAAATATCAATTATTCCAAAGGCAGGTGTGTGGTTCCTTCAAAACCTCATTATAAATCATTATACTTCTAAAACTGGAAACTGTGTAGAGAGGATTTTAGTGATAGGAAATGTCACTAAAGAAGATCTTGTTGGGCATCAAAACTTCTTTTTTTTTTTTTACATGAATCATGAACTCTTTATTGACTAGATTATTTTAACGGAAAAGTCAATCTTTTACTCCTTTGTTAAAATTTTAGTGTTTCATAGCCTACAATTTTATGGCCAAGTTCTGTACAGAACTGGTTTAAAAGGTAATTTAGTTCAACCAGTAGGATACAGTTAGTAGAAAATGCTTAGATACAATACTTGATAACATTCTTCAAAAAGTCAAGGATGTAAGTGGCTCCCTTTTCTATTTTTAAAAATAGTTTAGGAGTGAGAGTCAGACCTGTAGATTCTGCTGGCCCCCAAAAGGAGTGGTATTTGATTGTCCTCAGCTAGAGTGCAAATACGTGACACTGGGTTCAGTAATATTTCTTTTAAAAAACAAGTTCACATAAACTATGTTTGTAAATAGAAACACTCTGAATTGCTGACTGACTTCCACAAAACTCATCAACCGACCTTCAGCATTTCCCAGAGCACCCACAAAACACCCAGGACAGGAAAAACAACCAGATACAGGAAAAACAATCCCTGGAAATTATTGAAGGTTTTGTCCCTCTTTGAGTTCAAGACTGGGGAATCTACGGTGTTGTCCAAGGCAGCTACAATACCAAAATAATTACTTAAAGTGAAGTAGTGCAGAAATAAAATGATTAATTACTCATTGAATGGAGTAGAAATTAACAATGCAAAATGTTTTTAAGACTAGATTGGGGAAATAAGCCTTAAACAGGGTGTTTTCTTGCAGACAAACTTACTTAAAAGTGTTAGCATTTAAATGGTCACACCTCTGGCTTTGAACTTAACACTCCATTAAGCAGCTGAGGGAGCTCACACCTCTGTCTCTGACGCCTTTCACTCTTGTTGAAGCTCAAGGAGGAGAGGAGGAGAGGGGAGGAAAAGGGAGGGGAAGGAGCTACAAATGGAGCAATGGCAAAGGTGGCAATCCTAATTCTTTCTGCTATCCTGGTGCAACTATGAAAAGCAACTGCTTCCACTCCCCAAAGGGGACTCTGGTTTAGACAGTAAATTATTATTGCCACCCAAACCGGACGCAGGATATTTAAAAATGAGAGCAACAAAACAGCAGTCATTTCTGTTTGTAAATACAAATGAAAATAACATGCATTTCTCCAAAGGTATGCTTTGGTTGAGAAACTTTGATATCATTTCACATGCTAAAGTTAAGTGTTCATGACTGTAGGAATGAAATAGTAAAATCAAAGATTAAAATATTTTGAAAAGGGACTCTGGAGGCTATCTAGTTATCATTTAAAAATGAGAAACTGAGGCTCAGAGGTTGACTTGCTTAAGGCCACACAGCTTGTTAATAGAGAAACTGGGAATAGGACTCAGCCTCCTAAATTAAAATTTTACGTTTTCAATGTATCAAACAATTTCAGGTATGAAAATAATGGTATCAAGAATGGAGGAATAAGACAGCTGGGTGTGGTGGCTCATGCCTGTAATCCCAGCACTCAAGAGGCTGAGGCAGGAGAATCCCTGCAAGTTCCAGGTTGGCCTGGGCTACAAAGTGAGTTCAAGGCCAGCCTGAACTGCATAGCGAGACCCTGTCTCAAAAAGACAATAAATAAATAAATACATAAATAGAGGAATAAAGAAGTTGTAAAAAAAATACAAACACCTTTTCATAGGTCAGAGGGCTCAGAAATCAATAGAAGAGATTGGTGAACACACTGGCTCTTTTGGTCTGGTTTTGAAAAGGAGCCTAAGGATTTTATCAAAATAAACAAAAGCCAGTAATCTAATTGGTTTCTGGCTTTGCAATTTAGTAACTGATAGACCTTGGTCAAAATTATTGAATGTCTTTATAACTCCATTTCCTTATCTGTGAAATAACGACTGTGGCTCAGATGACTGTTGTAAAGATTAAGTAAAATGGTTTACACAAAGACCTTAGCCCAATGCATGGCACACAATTCCTCATGCAGTAAATGTTAGCCATCCTCATTATCACCACCGTCTCCATCATTCCGGCAGCAGCAAGCAGCACTCTCCCCTCTGTGCTGCTAACCTATCTTGCTTTGGATAGTCAGCTGATTCCACAATCCTCCTTCATCATTTGGCTTAATAATATTTTATCCTAATCTCATTCGGTTCGACATAGTTCGAGGGATATTGCAGTTCTCCTTTAATAGTTAAGGAAGGAAATAGGCTCAGAGAGATTAAGGAATTTGCTCAAGGCTATATAATTAGCAGGTGATGGAGCAGTTGCCTTTTCAGTTTGTTTCTGGTAAGAAAGTATAGGGTGGGATGCCAAGATGAAAGAAGGAGAAGGGAAAAGGAAGCTGCAAGTTGGTCTTACTTAAAAAGTAAGTGTGCGAGAAGAAAGATATGGTGCAGAGAACAAAAGGCTAAAATCTGTCACTTTGTGCAAGATTTGTGGTCTGCTCAACCAAGAAACACCAAATGGGCAGGTTACATTCTAGGCTATATGCCCAGTACCTACACGTTAGGCAAATCTTTTTATTTTTTAATTTTAATTTTTCCACATTAGGCAAATCTGTCTCCATTGCTTTGGAAGGAAAAAGGGAACGGACATGATGTATTGTGCAAGCGTCTGTTGGACGGATGCATGGTTGGATCCTTCTTTGTTAAAGAGATTCAAACACCAGACGGATGATTGGGCCCAATGCTACTAATGTCTCTTTCAATCAGAAAGCTCCCTTTTGGTGGTTTGTGTCATCTCACAGGGCCAAGAGTCTTCTTGTCAGAACAAACATTTAAATTTTTTATAATTTCAAAAGAAAATGAACAAATAGACCATAGTTCACATATGTAGGTTTCATCGTTATTTTGAGTTCTATGTCTCTGTGGATCTGACTACTCTCACTACCCTAAGGTCAGCTCTTTCTCAGATAAAATTGCTTTCCAAAAGGAGGTATGACCTGACTCCTCTAGACAGCTACCCCCTAAACATCTTAGTCATTTCCTCCTTAAGGCTGTGTTCAACTACCCTGCCCTTTTGCCTGTCCCACCATCCTCCCTCTACCAAGCAGACCATCACCTTCAAAACCTGTCCCCATGTTGGCTTCTTCTAAGGAGACTTCTCATCTCTCATATTCATCTCAGATTCCCTCAAGGACTCTCTGTAGTGCACCCAGGCTTCCTGACATACTGCCTGTGAATCATTCTCCAACTGTTCCGTGTTTCTGTGACTCTCCAACCGAACTCTAAACCCCTAAAGGGCAGCAAACCTCTGTCAATGGAGATAAAAAGGAGATGTGCTTCAGATTTTCCTAATGATCACACAACTCTGGACACAAAGAAACCACTGGGGGCCTCAGACCCAACAAACAGTGCTGAAATTCTAGTAGAATTAAGGTTAGATGGGGCCATCCAAGTTTCAGAAGATCAGAAACATTCATATTCTGTTCTAAGTAGTTCAATGGTCCTTCCAAATCACGAGGACTGCACACATGAAAGTTTTATCTAGCCACTAGCTCAAGCTGAACATATCACAGGTTACTTAAAGTGCAATTTATTTTTAATAGAAAAATTGATTCTGGAATGAAACATGAAGTAGCCCTTTTTTTTCTTTCTTTCTTTTTTTTGGTAGTAGACTAACCTTTTAAAGAATAGCATTCTTGCCCTAGAGAGGGGCATAAAAGTTTAAAAGGTTATTTTCCACATTACACGTAACCTGCATGCTCACCTTTCCTATCTTTTTCCTGGATCTGTGCTCAGGATGCCTTTGGCGCTAACTCCCTGAAAATACCGGCTCCATTAATGTATGATTTACTTCCCTTTATTTGGCAAAGTACAGACCCCATATCTCAAAGCAAATTCAAGCTTGTGTAATTCATTACCTACTCTGTGAGATGTGATGGCATGGAATTTTCTCTCTTCAAAACTCAAAAGAGCAAAGCACTTGCTGTAAAGAAGCCTGGCCCACCCAGAGTTGATTACTCTTTGATGTGAGTTCCTATGGCACTTTTACCTTCTTGCTCTCTTTAAACTTATCATTGCAGATCCTATTTGCTTACATATCTGTCTCTCCCATTCCAAATGCCAACTTTAAGAGAGCAGAAATGTAGGTCTATTCTTGTCTTCATAGCCTGGTGTTGTGGGTGCTATGCTGTGCCACCCAGAGCCTTCTCAGGACAAGGCTCCCATTCACACAGGTGCTGGGATTGCTGCCTGCTAACAGCTCCTACCTCGACTCTTTTCTGGAAGTTCACACAATTGAATAGAACTATCCTTTCCAAAATTAAATGCCCTCACTGGACAAGAGTACAAAGGCCAGGTCTCCATGCCTCAATTTGAGAGAGTTCTGATGGAAATCCAGCTCCAGATCTCTACACTAGCAGCTGTGTCCTCCTTTGCAGCATCTCGGTTGAACTCTTCTGCACAATTCTGCTTCTTCACCTTCCTCCTAGATGTTGTTCTTAATAGCTCTGCCTAACACATATGCATGCAAGACTCCACCTCAATCTGTTTCCCAGGAAACCAAATAAAGACATAGGCCCAACCACAGTGACTAGTGCATACAGTATTCCATTAGGAGTTGGTAAAAGAGTGCGTGAATAATGCACATAGGAAATCAATGAATAATGACTATTATATATTTCAATATTTCGCTTCCAATGTTCTCCCCACCACAATATTTCACTTCCAATGTTCTCCTCCTAGGATTGTGATTGATGACATTCAGTGTAGAAAAATGTTAGCTGAGTTTGGACAAGCCAAGCTAGAGAATCTGAGATACCTCAGGTTTTTCTTGCTTTTCAGCACCATGGCAGGAAGCAGATAGTTCTACCTGCAGCACAACCTGGTTTTGTGCTTCTTGCAGATGAAGACACTGTGGTAGTCATTGTATTTATAACTGGGATGTAGAATTGCATCCATAGACATTTTATCTTTCCCTCTAGGCAACAGCTCTTGGATACTGTAATACTTTACTTTAGAAGTATGTAATTGATCCCAATTTTCTCATTAGTAAATAATTTTTAAAAGAAAGTGAAATGTCAACAGAATATCTTAAAAAGACCATCTGGGCACCTAGAGGGGCCAAGTGAACTACTCCGGAGCTTTGATGGATAATGTGACCCTATTAGATTTAGAAATTAGAACAACACAGAAAGATAAATTTTACAGTCAGGAATTGCTATATGCAGGAGACAGACTATTTTGAGGTTAAAGCAGGGAACACAGGTCCCAAACTTCTAACTACGGCATAACTAAGCCTGAAAGAAACATTTACCTAATCAAAAGAATTGACATTTGTAATATAGACATATGGACATAGGAGGAAAAAGTCTGCACTGAGACAAGAATAAAGGGAGCCACAAGGGAGGTATCAGTGATGGCTTAGTGTGAAACCAGAATTCTCACATCCATCTGGCAGTGACAAGAAGCCAACCCTGCCTCAAGTATCAGCGAAGGCCAAAGAAGAATGTAGACTAACCTGGCACTGTGAGTTTCCATGATTCCTTGAAATTTTAAATTTTAATTATTTTCAATTACATAATAGGTGCACATTAGACTTCTTTCAGTTTGCCAAAGTGGTGTCAGAAGAAGCAGACTAAAACAGAGGCTTAAGTAAGACCCAGAATCTCATAATATAATAATAAAAATGTTTAAATTTCCCTAAAAACTCCTTGTCACACCAAGAACCAGGAAGACATCAAACTGAATGAGAAAGATGATCAATAGATGCCGGCACTGAGATAAAAGAAATGTTGGAGTTACCTGACAAATATTTTAAAAGTGGCATAATAAAACTCTTCAATGAAAAATTATGAACACACTGAAAACAAGTGGGGAAATAGTCTCAGGGAAGTAGACAATATAAAAAAGATACAAGAAATAAAATTAAAAATTAAGTGAATGGACATCATATCAGAATGAAAGGGACTGGAAAACTGAGCTGGAAGGAGAACAATAGAAGTTACAAATGGCTAAAGTGTAAAGGAAATGATTAAAGAAGAATGTGGAGACATGAGGAAGGAAAGAAGACAACAGCAAGCAAAAAACAGGCTAAGTAGTCTTTTCTTTCCCTCTTGTATTTTCTAAATTGTATTTGATGGTTTGAGGAAATATTATAATACTGATATTTTAAATCAATGTAGAGAAAATATTTGAAACAATTATAAATGTGGAGAGAAGTAAAAGGACACGGAGAAATAAGTTTTGTATGTTTTTCTTGAAATAAATAAAAGTATGGCACCACAATATGCTATACATAAATAATGCAACATCTAGAGAAACTACTAAAAATGCTGTACAAAGAGATATATCCAAAACACTAGAGATGAATCAAAAAGAATTTCAAAAGAAATGTTCAAAAAATCTAACATACTGTAGGAAAAAGAAAACAAATGAAATCACAGACCAAACTGAAAACAAAATAATAAAATGCTAGGTTAAAATTCTATTATATCAATAATTATATTAAATGTAATTATCTAAATATACCAATTAAAACACAATAGTTTTCAGAGTGAATTAAAACTATTCTCTGCCAATAAGAAGCAAACTTCAAGTACAGCAGTATAGGTAGATTGTAAGTCAAATGTTGGGAAAAGGTACACCATGCAAATGTTAATCAAAGCAGGAGTGGCTATAATAATATCAAATATAGCAGATTTTGAAGCAAGGAAAATTATCAAAAACAGAGAAGCATTACATAATGAAAAAGGGCCAATTCACCAAGAAGACAGTTATTCTAAATGTTTATGTATGGAGCTGTACAATAATGAAAGAAAGAATGTATAGAACTGAAAAGACACACAGATAAATTCACATTTATAGTTGGGTACTTCAATATTCCTTTCTCAAAAATTAATAGAATAGGCCAAATACTCAAGAATGTAGAAGAAATTAAAACCATTATTAACCAATAGGCTTTATTCTACATGGATAGTATGCTCCACCCAATTAGAGAATACATGTCCTTTTCAAGTGCCCAAGAAACATATGTCAAGATACACAATACACTATGTCTTATCTTGTCTTGTCTTTTCTTTTCTTTTCTTTTCTTTCTTTTCTTTTCTTTTCTTTTTTTTTTTCTTTGTGCAAGGAATCAAACTCAGGACCTTGCACTTTTCAGGCAGACAATTGTGTTGTGAGCTATATCCCCAGCGCCAGTATGCTAGGTCTTAAAAAAAAACAAAAACCCCAAATTTAAGAGAACTGAAATAATACAGTATGATCTTTAGCACAATGAAATAAACCACAAATTAAAACAAAGGAACAGGAAAATATCCAAACACTTTAAAACAAATCAAAACATTTCTGACATACAGTATCTGTAGATCAGTAACAAAGTTCTCAAGGGAAATTTTTTAAAACTACACTGAACTGAATTAAATTAACAACATTAATATTTGTAACACAGATAAAGCAGCATTAAGGGAGAAATTTATAGTAATAAAATGAATGCAAAAGGGAAAAATAAAAAGGTTCAAATCATTAACTGATAATTTTACCTCATGTATCTTGAAAAAAGACAACGTAAACTCAAGCAGCCAGAGGGAAGGGAATAATAAAGAGAAAAACTCAATGAAATGGAAAAAAAATGATA
>RJWT010014375.1:0-21113 GCA_004365215.1 Cuniculus paca | reverse complement strand
AAGGAGGAGATAAGAGGAAGAAAAAAGAAATATGTATCAAAGAGGGATCATAAACAGCAGCCAGTGATGGATCTCTATTTGACAGGAAGTCATAAATTCCTGATTGAAGATCATGGTCCAGACTGTCATTTACTTTTCACTTCTCCTGACAGTCCAATGCATTTAAACACAGTGGGACTACTGAATATGATTTCTTAATTTTTTAGTAAAAATTCATGTAACTCAAAAAGGTTTGCTTTGTTAATGTAATACTAGTTATGGTCTTATTTTTAAAAATTCCACAGATAGTGATACCACACACATGCACACCTATAAACAAACATAGTATTTACACTCTTGTTAAAGACATCTGCTGATAGTCTTCTAAGTGGATAGGTAGCAATCTAGTCACATGTCTGAAAGAAACACAGTCCCAGTGATGCAAGGTAGAGAGCCCAGTACATCTTCAAAACAAGTCCCTGCAAGGACCTGGGAAGACCAGTTCCACTGGTGCTAAAGGAAATCACAAAGCGGGTGTTTCCCTTTGATGACTAGATGTTTTATGGGTTATGCCTCTGTTAGAGTTTGCTCCCTGAGGGTCTAGTCTTTTCAAAATGTAGCACTCTGAATGGCAGACACCTTGGGATTACTGAACAAAGCAGTCCCTTCCATGTCTCTCAAATGCTACCAGCTGAGTTGACAAAAACAAAGTTTTGTAGAAAGCAATTAGCATGCATTCAGCTTTCACATCTGAATGATGTAGCTTTATAGTGTAGTTAGATTTATTTGAACTGGCTTACATCTAATTTTCTACAACCAGATGATTATTTTAATTAACATAATTTTGAGCAATGCTCTTGAAAATGCAAATGTTATAATTGTATTTTGAGCTAATATTTACAAAACATTCTTATTTTACATTTTTCAAAGGTACATTATATAACAATTGTCTGTAGAGCAATGAAAGTGGAATATTTACACATACAAGTTGCACCTTTCCTATATAATTGGTTGAACATGTCAGCTTTCTCTGAGAATGATATCATTACTTTCTCTGTAATCATTACATTAAAGAAAACATCTAGAACTCTGCAAGAAATTCTGCAACGTTTAGCACTCTGGAAATTCTCCCTTTTCAGCAGGCTCTGGGTAGTGGGTGAATGTGTTTTCTCAGTGAGAAGGAGATAGACCCTTAAAAAACTCAGACAAAGGGCAGCTGCACTGCTTCAGGAGAACCACCATACCTGTTGGTTAATGGAGAGGCCTTAACAGCACCTTTCTTCCATGCGTCTTGCCATGAGGAAAGGGGAGGAAGGGAAAGGTAGTGATGACAGCAACACCTGGGGAAGGGAGATGGGGACATATGTAAAGGGAAAATCAGCAGCCCCTACACCATGGTGTCCATCCATAGACTTTGCCAATAAATAATTTCCGAAAACTCTGAGCTTGTTGTTTTTCTTTCCTTAAAAAAAAACTAGATAAATTTCAAAGATAATGTAAAGAAATTGTCTCTTTTCAAAAGGGTTAATCTGAACAGCCTCAAAACTATAATTCTCCAACTTCAGAGAGGCAGAGTGGGCTGCTAGAGCTGCATCTGATTCTCACTTTTTAACTAGACAGTTTCATTTAAGGCAGGACATTCATATGTGGGTATAAAAATTTTCTTAAATTACAGATTAAAGAATAAAAACTAGGATAATGCTAAAATATACTTTCTTTCTAATGTACAACATTATTTCTTCATTTATTAGTTGCTATAACTGCCTCACAGTGCAAACTCCTAAATACATTCTCCTAAGGATACGCAGTTTTGATATCAAAACAATTTTAGCTTGTTAACTTAATAAAGAAGAATTAAATTTCATGTAAGCCTTATACACTGAACAAGGTCAAACTAATAAAAATGTTAAAATGTTCATGTTTTAATTATTTTGTTGTAGACATAGTTTAACCTGGAAAATAAGATTTTTTTAAAGTAAATACAATTATATGGAAAGAAAAGAAAAATATTTAAAAAATAACATAATAGTAAAGTATTTGAATTACTTAATTTTCTTAATAATATCAATTTATGAGATAAAACTGCAACTGAAAATCAAACACTGCCATGAAATTTGCTTAGTATTTGTTTTTAAAGAAATGTTTAATTTTTTATTTTTATATTTAAATATAAACTATACATATTAAATGTTCCTTTTAAATTGCTTATTTAGGGAAGTTTTATACATAGTGGAGATACACATGCACATGCAAAATTAGTTGTGTATTTTATGAAGAAAAAGAGGTGGTTTAAAAGTAAGACAAGTTTAATTTTATGAAATAAAAATCCAAATTGATTCCCCACATAAATATATTTCTTAGTGTATCAGTTATGGAAGACTGTCACATTATTAAACTTTTCTCTAAAGACAGAGATTTTCATGAACACAATGTTTGCATTCTTGTTTTTGAACATGTTTCTAACCTCTAATCCCAGTGTTTAGGAAAACAGCTATCACAAACATCTGCGGGGTTTGGATCATAATAAACCTTTGGTTTTTCCTTAATACTGTGTAGACAGAGTGTCTCAAAATTTTCTAATTTCTCAACATCTCTGGTCTTTGATATACTGCTTACCAACTGCCATCATATCTGTTTAAAATAACATGACCCACTCAATGTTTGGGAAATAGTATTAGTCAGCCCTAAGTTGAGAAATTAAGAAATTAATTGATTATTGTAAGAGATTAACATCAAAGAAGTTTGAAGGAATATGCAATATCTAGGCCTGCTGAATTAGAAGAAACAATTTCAATTTTCAGATTTAAATTTACTGTAATATGATTGGACATGTTCCTTTTGTATAGGTTTGCTTTGGTTCTTACAGTTTTTTGTATTTGATTTTAAAAATATTAACTAATGTTACATATAATATTTTAAAGTTTTACTCTTCTCCAAAATAAAACCTATGTATTTCAGTAATACCAATTTTTAAAGAAGAATTTAACCTAAAAATTCATACATTTAAATATCCCTGAGGGATTATTTTCGGATCAGTCTTTGGAAGAATCAAATGTGGGAATCTTGCAAGCCAAGGGTGGTGGGAAGATTCCACATGCTCCTAATTTGTAGCCAAATACTTGCATCTAACATAATGAAATAGTGGTTTTTTGCACATGGATCTCTAATATACTAGGACTTTTATACATACTAAAGTTTTCCTTGGGCCTTGTGAAGGGTAAACAATTATGGAAAAATGTAAATTATCACAGTAGGAAATACAAAACCAACTAAAGTTATACTTAAGAGAAATTTTTGTAAAAACGTGGAGAGACAAAACAAAGAGATAAAGATAGAATAATTCATCATGATATAATAAGTGACATAAAGTTATTTTATAAATACTTAGAGTTTATAAATAACTGGAACCATATAGAAGAATATCCCAAAAGACTAAAACAAAGTTTTAAAGTCAGATATTGAATTGACAGACTGTAGAACAAGACCTTCTTAAATAAGAAAAATAAAAATTATACATATTTGAAAAATAGTGGCCAGGATAATAAAAGTATCCATCATACTCATGAAGTATTCTTGATAAGAAATTGCTATGGACAGTGATAACAGCTAGATTTTTACTTGACCATAGTTTTTTTGTTTGTTTTTTCAATAAAAGGAAAATGGTCTGTAGCATACATGCAAATAAGAAGTAGAGTGGTAGTTTAGGATTATTACTGGATGGTACTGACAATATAGTAATGACTTTGGGGGTGTCTTTTTTTTTTTTTTGAGTAGTCAAGGTTTTTATTATGCATGTGACTCAAGGGAAATGACTTGTCTTTCATAGTACTGAATAGACAGGATTATCCCTCATAAAATAGTAATAGTTCAGAGAATAGAAAGGGTCACCCCATTATAAAATCTGACTCTACTTCCAAAAGATTCTACTTTTGGAAGAAAAATATATGATTGTGATAGCCATGCTGATATGATGTTGATACTGATGGTCACATGATTTACTTAAATAAGCACCAGAAACACATGTTAAACTTTAATGAAAAAGCAGAATAAGGCATTGTGTTCGTACCTTCAAGGAATACATTCTTTAAGTGAGAAAGAGAAATAAAAGCTACGCACTGAGATGACTGGAAGTTACAAGCAAAGAGATGAGGGGAGTAAACTACTACGATACACACACTGAGTTGTTATTTCAAGCCTGAATAGGACAGAGGGCAGGATGGAGGAAAGAAACCATTTGCGGAGACAGAAGTGGACCCAGGCAGTGGGCAGTGGTGGTTAAGTGCAGGTGTTGAGTCGGTGAAGTGTGTCCAGCCAGCAAAGACAGTGCGGTGGGAGGAACAACAGAGAGCCCTTGCAGAGTAACAGAAGCAGATGGAAAGAATACTACAGAGAGATTACTCAGGCCCCGGGATCCCTATTCTCTGCTTACTGATCTCAAACCTTTGTGCACAACCTGCTGTGCCTGGTATAAAGATATGTAAGAAAAGCCTTACACATTCCTGATAAAAGTATTGCTTTCTGTCTTCTTTTTAGTGAGAGCTATCTGAAAAGTAAATTTTCTGTGACAATTGGAAATCTGATAGTTTAAGCTTGGATCTGACTCTAAAACTTTCCCAGAGTCTGTCACATTTGTACACAGTCCAGTGCATTTTCCTGGGGAGGCCATGCTTCAGGCAATAGCATGTCTTAGATTTTCTTTCTTCTTCCCTCTTGCTGATAGTGGCAGGATAACTGTAAAAAGGACATTCTAGTACCGGTCATGGCAGTGTCCATGGTGTTGTGAGCAGGGCCACAGTGTGGAAAGGCAGCTTGACTGTATGTGCTAACTCTGGAGTGCTGAGGGGTGGGGCTAGGAGCGGTTTTGGGGCCCAGAAAGTGGCCCTAGGGAAAAGGGGTTTGAAAACCTTGAAAGGTTGGAACGTTACAGGCTCAGGTAACTGCTCTACTCCAGAGAAGACACTGCCTGCTTTGTTTTTTTAAGAGGAATAAGCAGCATTTTAAGTTATAAAATACATAACTATAGAAACCCTGGATGAGGTTATCAGTTAGGACTGAACTCCTAAGAACACATGGGAGAAAATAAACCAAAAGTACATGTGGAAAAACGTAACCTCTGGGCGCCACCTGAAGTTCTTTTTTTTTTTTAAATATTAAAATCTATAAATTAAGATCCAAAAATCTTTAGAGCATTGATCCTATATTCAGCTCTTTTATGGTGTTAGTGGTGTTTCTAAGACCCTGTATTATATATCCCAGACATTAAAGGCATAGGTTGCATAATTTAATGACAATAAAAATCCGTTAATTAAATGTTTTAATAATACTGGCTACCACCTTTAATAAAACAATTACACAATGTGGAAGTTAAAGAATAATACCAAAAAAGATCTCTCCTTTTTTCTGTTTCGCTTTTTTAAAAAAGAAAGGATCTAGGTGGAAGCGTTAGGAGTGAATCTGAGATACGTATATATACACATACAGAGAGAGACAGCTATAACATGTATGAAAACTTCAAGTATGCTATAATACTGTTAGCACATGGTGTTTAAAATTTCTTAAATTTAGAGTAAAGCCATGCAATATTCTTTTTCATTCCTTAACTGAAGGTGTACATTAATTGTATTTAATATCACACATTTCTTAAAAGTTACGAGTCCCAATTGGACTGTTAACATATGCAAATCTAGAGTGGCTTTATTTAGATAATACTGACATTAAAATCTATAAATTTAGCTTTAGTTTCAAAACCCCACCTCAGCCCCTCGTATGCTCCATTTAAAACATTATAAAGTTTCTTGAAAATAGGGCCGGGATTTAGCTCAGCGACACAAGCACCTGCCTGGCAAGTGTGAGGTCGTAAATTTAATCCCTGGTATAAAAAAAAAAAGGAAAAAAATTCTTGGAAATCTATAAATTGTACTTCATTGCAAGTTTATAAGGTTTACAAATATTTTCTAAACGTCTTGCAGTCTGTAGCTAAAATAAGATGCTCTCATGTGCCCTTTACAAAAACTAATAAACTGAGGCTGTAGTCTCTCATTGATTAATGTATTGAATCATGTCTGCTTATTATTTCAATTAATATACTATTTAGTTAACTAATATAATTAAACATTCTAATTTATATTTTCCTAAAGAATACATTTTATTTACTATGAGTCTTGCTTTTCTTCTTGCAATTATTGGTCAGATTAAACTTACAAAATTATGGAAGAGTTATGTCCTCAAAAAAACATTTACAGCATATGCTCCTGAAAATTTCATAAATTTAGTTGCTCATTTTATTCATCCAATATTTAGTGAGTGCTCAGTGCTCAGGCACTATTTTAGCCACCAGTTCTCAAATGTGTGTTTTACTTCCACTTTAGAAACGTAACTGTATGTCAGAAAGCTTTCGCCTATGTAAAGGATATATTGATATTCACCATGTTGAAAAATCAATTTGACACTTTAAAAATAATTACAACTATGTACGAAAACAGTCATCATAAATTCTGTACATGCTGACCTATTTTAAAGAATAATTATCACTTTTTTTTTAAAAAGTAATACAGGTGCCATTCTTTTGCACAACTCACTGGCTAACTAGAAGCAAGCTGATTTCTCCTGTCTTCTCTGTCACCAATGTTTTGTAATGTCACAGAGCATGTGGCCTCAGGGAAATTCCACTATCCACAGCTGAGAAATGGAGGTCGGAAGGGTAAATGACACCCACCCATTATCACGAAAGTGGTTTTGAGTTCTGGAAGTCTGAGACCATGCTTTGAAAACTTGCCAGTCTGAACTCCTTTGACACTGAGCTTAGTAAAAGCAACCAAACAACATCATGCATTGGAAAAACAAAACCAACAATAAGCAAGTTGTTGCCTCATAGAGGCCGCGTTCCAGAAAGAGGAATAATACATGCGGTTTTTAGGACATACACTTTAAAGGAAGAGACAGCCAAGGACAATAAAAGAGAGCTGAAGAAAGAAGTTAAGAGCCACCTCACAACATACAGCTTGGCGAGAACATATATCCATTTCCCTTGACAAACTGCATTCGTATCCCACCTCAGTCACTCACAGGCTGCAGGACTGGAGCAAGTCACTTGAGATCTAGGAGCCTTAGTTTGTCTACTTGTGAAACACTGAAGCTTAAGTATTAAGAATAAAGCTAGAATTAAGTGATATGAAATATGTGAAAGATTCTTATGTGTGTCAATTAATAAGAACACCCAAAAGTATTCTGTTTTGCTGCATAGAGTGAATTATTATCATGATAAAAGCTTAGAGCACAGTGAATTGGAACAGGAGAGAAGCTATGAAATTAAAGTGGTGTGAGCAAAATGAAGCAGAATTGGTATGAAAGTTCAATATGTGTTCCAGTGATTTAAAAACATAGAAATATGATAATATGAAATCATCTACCTTGGAAATTCAAAGACGAAAGTTTTTCCTAAGGTCTAGAAATACATTATAACTCTTAGGAAATACATAATAACTCTCTGTTTCCACCTACTATCATCTTATTTTCTCCTAGGAAAAAAGGGAAAAAAAAACTGAAATTAAAAAAAAAGATAAGACAGATGGTTAAAGCCTTACTTAACATAAAAATTTAACTCTCTGCAGTCTACAGAGGTTTTCTCAACTTGAATCTTAAAGAGTTTTCTTTCAAATTTGATTTCAGTTATATCCTGGAATAAGTGTATAAATGAATGGATAAATATGTTAAGAAATGTATATTTAAACATATACTCACAGTGCATCACAAATTTGAACTAGCAGTTGTGATTTTCTCAGTGTAGGATTTCTCATAGAATCCACTAATCAATAGTGAAATCAATTTTGTAAGGGTGTAACATGGAAAATGTTATGATTTTTCTCCATGTTGTCTTGGTTCTTCAGAATTACTGGTAGATATAATATTTCTCAAACACAAATCAAAAAATTTTCACTTATGTGGATTAGTTTTGTCAATTATGACACTAAGTGTGACATAAATGTATTTATTAGTCTATTGAAGCATGGTTTTATTTAAAACACATTCTTTATCAAAAGTCTACCAAGAGTTTAAGAATAGCCTATTCCTTTATTAAATACATTTTATGTTAATTCATCATTTTTTATTATTCTTCACAATCACAATTCAACCTGCACTAAATTATCAGAAGAATAACCAAAGAAAACAAAACCTTAAAGTGAGGACAATAATGGAAATTATAGATCAATTCTGGACACAGAAAATATTCAACTCTTTATTATAACCTCATTCACCATGTACATACTAAAAGGTTAGATTAGTTATAAATACTAAAGGTTATATACAAAGGTTCTTAACTCCATCTCATTTACATCATCTGGGACTTATAAGTAACTATCCCTAAGAGTTGGAATTAAACGTTATACGAAAAATTTTATCTCCATTTTTCTTTGCTGATGTGGGTGAGGACAAGTTGTAATCAACTTAGGTCAATGATCACCTTTATTATGTTAGCATTTTAACTCTAAGATAAAGTGCCCTTATTCAAGCTGTCACCCCAGCACTTAATTTTCTTGCATGTTGTTCTTTGAAATGTCTTTTGTTTTTACAGCATTTCTTGTTACTTCCCTACTCTTAGTATCAACTACCATACTGTAACCTTGCCAAGTCAAACAACATTCGTCAGTTCTGAGTCACTTTAGCCACATGAATGTAATAATCCACACACAATTGGAAGAAGTTCTTTGGTCAAAAATGCTTCAGTCTTGAAGAAGATCAGCAGAAACTACGCAAAGCCATTTTGAGTTTACCCAAAAGAAAATGAAAACAAAATGGATGATTTCCTGCATAAAGGAGAACTGACTCCACTTTGCACTGTTATTTATAATTTTAAAACCTCAAGGAATGATTATTCATAGATCTGTAGAATGAGAGGAAAGTAAAAACAGTCTGTTCACTCTTTCCTGCACTCAAAATACTTTGCTCTCTGTTCTTAGTTAATGTATTTTAATTTATTTTTAAAATACAATTTGTTCTTTGACTGTAAACCATCTCAGACACCAACATTTTTGTTAAAAAGTATTTTCTCCTCAATATATTCATGTAGAACCAAACAGATAAGCAGCGTGTCCTAAGATGCGATTCAGTTGATGTATGAGAACACCTTTTTCAACACTGTCATTTAAATTACAAGAACTAAAATGCCAACTCTGGGCAATGCTATTCCCTCCAAGCATATATCTTATTTCATTACATATGTATGTATTCATAATGTTTTATTTCAAGCCTATAAAATATGGTATACGCGAGAGAAATCTGACAGATGATAAAACTGCATGAGGAAGGTACATGTGCACGTTTTCATACTTCCGCATGACTGCTGATTTCTTTTTATTACAATCAGCTGTCTGAATTGGTTGACTCGCCTCACATTTAATAAACAGCATATGGGCCTACTAATGTATGTGAAGGACCCGTTCTTTCCTTTTTTTCCTCACATACATGCTCTTTTATATTTTAGTTAAGCAATACATTTCCTGGGTGGGGAGAACTTGAAAACGAGCCATATGCCACATGGATTTCACTGTAAAAACAATAGCTAAGTTTATTTTAAGAAATGGTAAAAACAGAAACTAAATTTTTAATCTCAGTGTATTCCCTCTGTACACCATGGAAGAAACATATTTTTGTGTTATGCTATGGTATATTTTTCTCTTTTCAAAAAATTTAATTTTTATAAAACCTTATATTCTGTGGCTAAATGTTTCTCTGGTTTTTACAGACACAATCAGTATAGGAGTTAGTGAGGACTCATTGCAAGAAGAATCTCACTAGTCACGATGGTGCACACCTGTAATACTAGCTACAGTGAAAGCTGAGGCAGAATAATTGCTGGTTTGAGCTCAGCCTGGGCAACATAGCAAGATGCTATCTCAAAATAAGAAAAAGGACTCCTGATGTAGGTAAGTGCTCCCTGGCTAAACAGCCAGCACTTCAAAAGATCTTTAAATAACCTTTTTGTTTATTTTAGGTCAAAGGTTTAGTGACCAAGTACACTGAGTTTCTCAAACCTGTTTCCATCCAAACTGATTCAGAAAGGACGATGATAATTTTTTTTTAAATCAAGACAAGAAATATCTACTTTTTAAAGCGGGGACCAATATTATTAAAAGTCTAATATATGAGAGAAAAAGAAAGAGGTCAAAAGTATTTTGAAATGTTGAATGCACTCTAAGATATTGGGTTAACCCTGAGTCCCTCTTGCCTGTCACACTAATAGTTCTCATTCTGGGGCAATCATAAGATTCCAGGTTGTGCTCATCAACCTTAACCCTGTTTTTCCTCTGTCATAAATTTACTTAAACTTACTACTCTTAACTGACCCATTTCTTGCCAATAAATGCCGTCAACACAGAAATACATAAAAAGCAATATAGGATACTATCTTCTGTGGAAGAGTAGTATTTCTAAAATAAATGCTTTTTCTAAGTTTTCCTACATCAAGTTCAGATTAGCAAAGCAAGGCCATGTGTGATTAGAAATGTCAAAAGCATAAATCTAGAGGAGTGCCTACTTTAGAGACTTCCTATTACAACAGCCTCCACTTTTACCAGACATTACTGGCATATTCTCCATGTGTATATTAGATTCCTTTACAGAGACAGTCATGTTCCTGCAAGCCATAAATTTAATAAATCCTCAGATATAAAACTTTCATTCTCACATTTACATTGCCAAGTATTTTATAGAGCAATTTTCTTACTCATAGCAGTGAGACTGTTCAATGGTATAAATAAATAAATAAATAAATAAATACTATTTCAACCTACAACTCTTAACTCCAAAGGAAAATAACTGCTGGAGTCTCCCAAGAACACAATTCACTATTAAAGAGAATTCAGTGATCAGTAGGGTCTATCTCGGATTGCATCCGTGAAGGTTTATTACCAGGGGGATCAGTAGGACTTTATTACAATGCGCACTATGGAAGCCACGGACAGAGTTATGGCTGACTTCCAGTGCTCAGAGAAAGAGCATGAAAAGCCTAATATACCACAATACTGAAATGGTTATTGGTAATAACTGGCCCATTTACATCGGATTACTGTAAATTTTCAACAGAAACTCAAAATACCAACTTTGTCAGTGTCAGTCTCCGGACGTGGAGCTTTCTGTTAAGACTGCTTATTGTGTATCAACACTGCCAGGCCTAAGTGGCTCCAAGGAACTTTAGGATTATGTCTAAAACCTCTCTTGTAAGAAAACCAGCCCTTAAGGAGAAGGGCGTTTTGAAATTACGAAACAGTTGAGCAGGGTGATGAAATAATCTTGAAACACCATTTTAAAATACAGTAACGTAAAATATATTTATATATTTCCAAGTCAATACTTCAAATGTATACAGGCACATTTTATTTTGCAGGGTAAAACAGACTACCGTGTGTTAGAAAACTACAACTGTAAGTTAAACTTCAGAGTTTTTGTCAGTAATTTACATAAAGGGTAATATTAAATACCAGATTAACATACTAAGTATTAAGAGAAAACGATTCAACTTTTAAGGAATATATGCTACAGATTTTTGATTTCCAATTTAATAAAGCTTCCTTTAATATAGGAAGTATTTATTTTTACAATATAAAAATCTCAATATAGTGACTGTCAAGTTTGCAATGCATGAATCTACTCATTTTAACACAACATTTCCAAAATAAAGTCTTTCTGAATGCATAATTTATACTCAAATTATTTCCAGGATGAACTATAATGTGGTTGGCCCAGACTACCAGGACTGTGTCTTTGTGTGCGCGCATGCATTCATGTGTGTGTGTGCATATGCATGTGTGTGTGTGTGTGTGTGTGCATGTCCATGGGTGTGTGTATGTTTGTTTTCCCTGTGAGCAAAGCCATATCTTCCCAAAGTTTGCTTACAAATTTAAGAACAGGTACTCAAAACATAAAGTAACTGGAAAGTCAAATTCCCTACATTATGTTACATAAGATAATATGCTTGCCCTTAAAATTGTTTAGGAATGCACATCAGGTAAAGTAGATAGTTCATAAAGTCCAATCAATAAGAAGACTGGCTAAATGAAGCACAAAAAATATTAAAATGGATCCTTTAGCTCTTGGGAATCAATGGCAGTAACCTTCATTTAGAAAGAATATGTGTGTGTGAGCAATAATGTATAGCAATATTTCTCAGGCTGCTAAAATGAAAAGAGCTCAGAGGCAGACATCTCTCTATGTAGCTGCATAGTTTTTTGTGTTCTGTTTTCCCCTATGGAAGTAAGAGAATTGCCTTAACCACATCAGAAATGCCTTGATACCTTTCCAGGAAGGAAAGGCAAACCTTACCTTCATTGTAAGATATATGTGATAATTACAAAAGAACAGCAGGGACAGATGGAGGCAGAGAGTTGCTTAATGACAGGGTCAATTATTAGCAAACTAAATATGCTAGCTTCTTGGTGGAGACAGGTATTTTTATAAAACCCTAGACTGAAATATGCATCATCTTTTCTGCATGTGTGTTCCTAATATAGGCACTCCTATATGTTAGTTTTCAGAAGCCAACATTATTCTTATTTTAGAAGGAAATGAAATTACAATATCCCAAATGCTAGCTTCAGTTGAGTCATATAAACGTTTGTAAGGTATATCTTTCCCCTAATATTAAAATATTTAATAAGATGAAATACTGAGAATACGGACATCTGGAAATTGTTTTATGTCCATCATATACAGTTCCTTCTAACTTTTTCAGGATAATTTTAGTTTTTTCCATTTTACTGAATTTGTTAACATATCTGAAGAAACATTTTATGCTTAAGCAGGTTTAAACATGTCTGATAATTTAAATCAACCAGTAAGTATAATTAAAATAAGTATTCCCTAGAGAGGTGAAAGACAGAACTTGTGTTGGAGTTAAAAATACTGTGCCCAGGACTTGAAATACATATTTTCTAACCTAGTCACACATTACTTAAAATACTTTGTCTAGCATTTACAAAAGTAGTGACATAGATATGAAAATATTATTTCTATATTTACCCTACAGAGATGATAATTTGAAAGAATCTTTGGGCTTACATGTTTAGCTAAAATTTTTCTCTCATTTCAATTTCTAACATAATAGACAATATTAAAAGCATTAAATAGACTATTAGCATGCTTTTTACTGCTTGCTTTACTGAATGGTTGCATAATTAAAAAGTTAATTGCTTTGTTTCCACAATCTTTGGGAGTCATGGGACCAATGCAGAATCAGACTCCTAATGCAATAATTTCTTATTCTTCCTTCCGTTGAGTTAAGAATCTTCCTTTCTTCAGTAAAAAGATGCGATTAAAAGGTATGTCTCTGTGTGTGTGTGTATCCATGTGTCTAGAGTGAACTACAGGTAAATACAGTTAAAAGAATATAAAATATCACATTTAACAAGAAAAGCACCTGATCTTAATTCTTTCTATATTTTGGGTAAGATACATTTTTAGTGTCTCATGATACTGAGCTTCTTATCCTGTTATTTCAAAACAAACACATGAAAATAAAAACAAATTCTCATCTATTAGGCTTTTTCTTATTTGATATGAATATTGACTATTTCATTTATAATCCTTCATATCAACATTTACATAAAAGTCACAATCCTATTGGTAATTGAAGATGAAATAAAATAGAATTTCATGCAAAAGAACAGAAAATTGCATTGTGCTTTCTAATACATGCATGTAAAGAGGATTCCCTGAAAATTAGGTAAGGCATAGACTATTGTGTGACTTAGACAATAAGGCAACAAGAGAATAAGGAATTTGCTAAAAAACACAGTATGAATTAGTTCTTCTGCTACATCTACAACAAAACTATCTTGTCTACTTTAATGTGTTTTTGAAATAGAAGTAATAATAGCAGCTACATTAGGTTTTCCTGAGCTTTATATATAACAACAGCTATTAGAACACCTAGTGTTAGCAGGTATTAACCACAATTCATCATCTATAAAATGCAGATAATGGCATATTCCTTGAAGTGACTCTGTAAAACTAACTTGTAACACTCTCAGGTAAGGAGGAATGTACTATAAAAGTATTTGTTAAACTAATTTTCCTTATGCTATTTATCTTTGTTTTTTTTTTTTTGTATTTAGGAAGAGTACTACTCCATCATTCTAATACATATTTTGATAGATGGAAAGATAGATAGATAGCCCACTTTATGTGATTCTTTTCTGGTGCTTATGTCTTTGTGTGTGCTTACCTGAGAAGTGGATACACTTCTAACACATTTGTCTCCACCACTACAGACATTTACTGATGACTTCCTCACTGTCGAATCATTTCAGCCCTTTATGGTTGAACTTATTGTAATTGAGTGGTTTGCACTGCATTTTAAAAACTGTCTCAAATATCCCATAAAATTTGATTTATTTGCCTTAATTAGCAGTTTAAATGGAAATGTGAACAAATGGTACTAATGGGCATCTATTTGGTGGATTCTGTCTACACCGTTAGTGGCCATAATATTTATAAGGCTTTACTTACTGCCCTGAACATTTGTGAGTTGTCTATAATGTCTTGAATTCAAGGAGTACTTCTTATTGGATGCTGAGTGATCCTTAATAATTATTTGCTGAGCAAGTTACTGATTTCTTTCATTTACTATTCCTTAACAATACACTGAGAAAAATATAAGCAGGTCTATTAAGACAGAAGCCATTTGATTGATAGAAAATAAAATGTAGCATTAGTAATTTGTTTTCTTTCTTTATGATTTTTGCAGAATTTATTTTGATAAATACTGGAAATTGTTCATAGTATATAAAAGTCTGTGCTCCTAGCCGTAGAATTAGAACCAATAGGGAATTCATAAATGGTCAAAAAAAAATGAGGCCAGTAAACATTGCTGCAGGTGAGAAAATCATCAAGCATTTAATAAATATTATGAATTTTGAAAGCTTGACTTAATGTGGAATTAAACAAACTGTAGAATCAAAAAGATTTTTAAAGTATTGGATCTATAAACCACTGAAAAAAGTATTTTGGCATCATTTTAATAATGCCAACTTTCCAAAATTATATGTTCCTATAACTTCACAATAATCCTTTGAGGTAGCTAGAGCAGGAGTTATAGTTATTGCTCTCTGTAAGTGAGAGAAATAGTACATGGATTGACCCAGGTTTCCTTCTGAGAATATGAAGGAGATTAAAAGAGATCAAAAGGCATGTGCCTCCAATTCTTTGAAAATGTATATATTGAATATCACAACATAACGGAATTGAAGAAGGATATTTTAACTACAAATTTATGGCATATACTCTTCTCTAAGGTATTTGAAAGGAAAAGAAGTTCGATCATCCAAAATGTCTCAAATACTATGACTTTTGTAGAAAACTGAATTATTTTATCCCCAAAAGTTCGTATATAAAGTATTATAAAAGTGAAAATCACAAGAGATGGTGAGTTCAGGGGAGGCAAAGAGTAATTTTAATAGAATGGAGAAAATAAAGAAAAAAATATGAATCTTGAAAGTCAATCTGTAGGATAGCCCTCTAATTCTCCTTCAGAAATGAAAGGAATGTCAGAGTAAAGTGAAACTTTTCATTAAGATAAAAAAGTGTGCATAGTTTTTCTGTTATTTTCAAGAACTGAAAAAATGAAACAAGCTAAATAATGAAGTCAGAAGTCTTGTACTTTGTGTTCTGAAATAAAATTTTGTTTACCTACATGACTATCTGTAACCCGTGGACGATTGATAGAACTAATTTAATAGCTATTTGATCCTGGGGACATAGATAATAAATACTCGGACAGGAGCTACAAGACAAAAGCATGCAAGCTTGATTCACCATAGAGGACAAAAGCAGTCTAGGGCAGAAATAAGCAGAAATTAGATTTTAGATCTTCATTATTCTGAGAAAAAGAGATGAAGCAGTGTTTTCCAGGAAACTAGCAAAGACTTTGGAAATTAAATTCTCAAAAAACTGGTGAAGGCAGAATGCAATTGATCACATTGAGTAAAGGGCAGTAAACTTGAGAGAGAAGACTGATAAAATACAGTTCTGTAGGATCAAAATGCTTCCATTCACTTGTTCAAAAATGCTGCATGGTTAGCAATGTTTTGATGAAAAAAGGAAAGAACATAGATTAGGTTTGCAAACTCAATTTCTTCAAAAATTCGTAAAATTGAGGACTGAATTGCTTTTAAGGTGAAAATTATCTGATAATTATGATAATTATTTTTAAAATTACATACCAGTTTGGGGGATATTTGAGTGTCAGATGTCACTTAAATAGCTAACTGCCATGTAGATGGAAAACTGGTGAACATTTCCATAAAGAGAGGAGTGGACACCTTACAGTGCGGAACAGGAGAAAGAAAAGAAATAGTCTGGAAGTGTGAGCATGCCTGCAGGTAATGTTAAGGAAATCATTTATATAAGAAAATTATAAGAATACCCAAAATCCTTAACAGGTGACCCTAAAGAAAGGAGAAAAAAAATAACAGCAACAGCAAACATTTATAGACATAGAATTCTGGTTAGTATTCAGGGCTAAAACAGGTACTGAATTAGGCAGCGAAGGAACAGGAATTTTTGTGAGATGAACTAAGTCCGAAACAGATTGATTCTGCAGCCCTTATCAAGCCTCCTTGGGTCTGGGTTAAGAAACTCCTTTGAGTCTCTTCTTATTGGATGACATTTTAAGAGCTTAGATGATTTCCCTTGGATCTCCTAAAGAAGGAACATTTTTTTGGAAAAGAGGCACAGACCTTCCTTCTCTCCTGAATGGGATATTGTCCTGTTCCAAGTTTAATAAACAAATACACTACTTTAACATCGGGGTCATGTAATAGTGTTCGCAAATGGTCACCATGTGTGGCTCTGTACTTTTCTGAGGCACAGATAAAATAATACTTTATAGATCAAAGAAAAATATTTCAGACACTACTCAGAGACTACCCGGCCACCAACAAGGTGACCTTACCTTGGTAAGGTACTACGTGTACATACATTCTATTCACTGTGCAGGCCAAAAAACAGTGCATACAACAGGCCAAAACAAGGACAATCAGAGATTTCTGATGAAGCAAATATACATGAGTTGCACTTTTTAAATTAGAAATTATTAAGCAGCAATTGTCTAGAGAATTTTGAACTCTAGGACAAGTTTTACCAACAAAGTCCTTATTCATGGTTCCAAGCAAGTAACGTTGAACATAAAGAGAGAAATGGCTTAAGTGACACAGATGTTAATTAGTCCTTAGATGAAATGTCAAAGCTGGCATTGCCCTTGCAAATCATCATTTAATGAATCACATAATGTGTATGGATTATTTGGAGGATTTTGACTCCTGTGGATGACATACTAGCTGTGGTATCACTGACATTGCATTTCTGTGGTGATGTACATATGTAAAATGGACTGAAAATATACAGTCTTTGCATTGTACAATTTAAATTTATTCCTCATTCAAGTTCCATTTTCAGCTTTCTTGTTCTGAAGCACATCTACTTGCATAGTATTACAAACAGTTGGTAGTACTATAAGTGTAAAGGATTTTAGAATCACAAAATACAATTTTAAGGCAATGAACAGGATCATGTTATCAATTATTACATCTTGACACAAATGTCTAATATCCTTTTAAATCCAAGTAAATGAAATGAACAAAGTATTGCATAGTATAAAAAATATAAAGCATATAAAAGGAATAATCTTAAAAGAATAATTACTATTATGCATTCAAGGAAAAATAGCAAAAGCTCTTACATAGAAATTTCAGACTCTGTAGTACGTTCTAAAAGTTTTGTTTTTTAAAAATCGTGCAAATGGGACCAAGCATGAGTTGATGTCTTCAACACCAACTCATTAAGAAGGCGCTCAAGGGATACAGCTATGCCCCTGCCTCTGATAATGATGTAACGTTAGACTTAGTGATTTGAAAAATAAAGTCTCAATTATTATTTTAAACTATATTTCTTGATCTCCAGGTTTTGTTATGTCACTTCCACTGAAACTGTCAGCAATACTGTTCGCTTATCTCATACCTATACATAAATTCAACACTTTATTTCTTTGAATACCTATGTGGAGGGATTATTCCAGAAATAACATGTAATAATGAACAGACAGGCCCTGTTTTTAAGCACTTTGCTGTATAATGGTGGACAGGGACTATGAAAACTGAAAGTACCTCCACTTATGTCTCCTGGTTCTTTTCACTAATCAGGATCTGCATGCTCTCATGAGTCTACTTTATCATTCATCCCTGCAGCACTACAAATGCGATAACCGCTACTTTCCTAATTCTAACATCCTACCTCATTTCGTGAGTTTATTTTTCATTTTCTTTTTAATATATCTCTTGGTCATCTTCACTGATATTTTCTTCTCTATCATGTTCTTACATTTCAGAACCCGTTTGGGGTAACACCTCTTCTCTGACGCCTTACGTTTAAGAGACGGACTCATTCATTTCCAAGTGTTCGTGATTACAAGTGTGAAAATGATCACTAAAGTTCTATTTATTCTATTTATCTCTATTCCCAAGTTTCAGATCTATATGTCAAACACTTTTCCAGTATCAGTTGCATTTTAAACATGCCTCAAGTCCAACATACCTGAACCAGACCATTCCTACAGAAATATACTGTTCTTCCCATTTCCCCTGGGATGGAAGACAGCAGTACTGTTCTCCACGTCCTCAGATTGTCATCTTCAGCATCACTCATTATTTTTGCATAACTGTATCCATATTTCTACTTTTCAAATCTCTACTTACTCATCTTTCAAGTCTTGGTATAATTTTTCACACCCCCAACTCATGTCTTCTTCTGGTTCTCCTAGCACTTAATCTTTCCACAGAGTGCCTCGAATGCCTTTACTTTTAAACATCTACTTCCGCCCAAGGCAGTCTCCATCACAATATTTAAGCATGCAGAAAACAGAACGCATGTCTCACTCACCTTTGGGTCCATTGTGGTAATGTGCATAGAGTAAATGCTCAACAAATAGTTATTCAATTAAATTCAATGAATTCTCACAATACTCTGCATTCCCTATTCATTGCATAACATTTCCGCTACAGCTCTTATGACCTTTTGCTATGAATACAGGGTGAGTGAAATGTAGCCTTGCACAGAACCAAAACAAAGTACACAATTCAGTGCAGGGCATTGTTGCTCAAAGGAATGCAACCTCAGAGCAGTATAGTACTTGGGGACCAAATGCAGGTCCCCTAATGACCTTATCAACGAAGAGGCTGAGCATTTCACAGTAGATATAAAATGCAAAACTATACGTTTGAAAATAGAACTGAGCACGTTAAAGAAAAGCTTGGTATTTTACTACCTATATATTCCTACAGGATTTCATATCACTCGTCAATTACTTTACTTTTGAATGTACAGCACAAAAACGAGTTTTATTTGAGGTTAACACAATTTACAAGTTAAAAATCTACATAAAAGAGGAATTCAAACTTGCATTTATGTGAAGTATTTTCCCATTCTTACATTAAATTTATAATCATCTTTTCTGAACAGTAATGAGAAGGCATGAAAGATCATGCGACCTAATGTCCCCAAAATATACCTGCATAAATTAAATTTACTAGAAGCATTTTAAAACAATTGTCTATGGTCTATATTTTAGACTACAATAGAACGTGACCCCAAGATTAATATCCATAAACCTAATTTGAAGCTTGAAAAAAATTGCAAAACTAATTTGCAACTATGACAAAAGGAATTTTTTAAAAATCTAATTTAATCTAATTTACTCTAAAGTAGTTTAATCATCTACTTAACTTGAGTAGTATAACTGGTCTAAAAGAAATAATTTCAAAGATTATTTTCAGTCTGTGATTAAATTTGAGAGGCCTCATTTACAGTATGCATATTTTTAGTATTTGTCCATATTCATAAACAGAGAAAAAACTAAGATTAATTTATTTCATAATTTAGATCTTGATTTATTTTCTGCTCCCAATTATATAAATGTTAAATTTCCAAAATTTTCAACTAATTTTAATAATTTTATTATTAACTTTATAAGTCAAAAAAAGAAAAAGCTGTAAGCAAAAAGCAGAAAAAAAAGACAGGGAAGATAAAAAAGAGAGATAGTAACAGTTACTGGGTTAGAAAAATGCAACATAATTTACATTTCTGTGCTTTAACATGAAGACTATAGAGCAATTTAATTATTTTAACTAGGTTTAAGATGAGTAAAGAGAGAAGGTAGGAGGTAAATCATATTTCCGGGCCCTCTTCCATTGTAAGATTTTGTATTGAATATGTAAAACTTTGAAAAACTACACTTATAATTATTCATCTACATAATTTTCTTTCCCTTCCATATACCATATACTATTCTGATCTTCTTTAATGTGCTTCCTACTTTTTACATTAAGCTTACTTTACTGAAAGGAAGGTGGTATTTCTCTAACACAAGGATTTCTATATTGAAGACAGAGATTCTTTTTTATTTATATAAATATATTCAGAAAATGCTTGTCATTTTACTTTCATTATGTGTTTCTCAAACCAAAATCACCTTATCATCATCCTATGAAATCACAGCAAAGAATATATTGTTCTACTTTGCTTATTCAAGGAAACGCTGCTTTGTTTACTAAAAAAAAAGAGAAGAAAAGAAAAGAGAAAAAAGAAAAGAAAAAATGTACTAGAAGAGCTAATGATGATGAGTGTTTTACTCTATATGTGGAATATCTACAGAGATGAATGAGTTTCTCAGCAGGTAAGCAAGCCCCAGCAATTAAGTGTAGTTACCACTTCATTTTGAGAGCCAACTTAGTTAACTTTGCCGGACAGTATGTGCTTAAGAGCATTTCCATAGTTCACTCTGAGTTTTTATACATAATTCTGATGGGAAAATCTGATAAAGAATAGACACAGATTTGTTTTAGAAGCAAAATAAGAAAGCCAAAAAAAACACAATAATTTAACTAATTAAAGCACTAAACAAAATGCATTGTCAACAGGGTGGTGACAGTGATGCTCAGTACTTTGGAAACTCAATCCTTTGGAAGTCTTGGGGCAACCAACCCATGCTCACTGCCCTTCACAGTCACTTAGAGTTTTGACGAGAGCTCATTCCCTTCTTAAATGTCGTAAGGGTTCAGCAGAGTGATGTAGTTTTAAAAGACCAAATT
>RJWT010014374.1:0-21118 GCA_004365215.1 Cuniculus paca | reverse complement strand
CCTATAATCCCAGCACTCGGGAGGCTGAGGCAGGAGGATCATTGAGCATTTGAGACCAGACTGGGCTACAAAGTGAGCTCAAGGCCAGCGTGAACTGCATAGTGAGACCCTGCCTCAAAAAGACAAAAAAAAAAAAAAAAAAGACAAAAGAAAAGAAAGGAAGGCAGACAGGCAAAGTACTAGGTTTCTTCGTTTACTGGTGGTTTGAGGATGGATCTACAGGAGAATGCCAAATATGGTCACTGAACAGTCATGTGTCCTCGTTGTCAGAGAGTGACAGCCAGCTCTGAAGATGTTTTCAAGAAAGAGGACAGCACTGGTTGGCAGGCATGCACAGGGCTGAAGCAAATTTAGTAATCGCAGTGATTCTGCGAAAACAGGATTAAATACGAACCAGATTAAAACCTCTTGATTAAGACAATCACTGCTGAGAGACACTGGTGTGAGGGTTTTCTGTTCGTTTTAAAGATTCTCATCTCCCACACTCTCTAAAGAAACACCTGATCATGGGAGCACTGCTGAACTAGCCTCAGGGAAAGTCCTGAGCGCAGTTTTCCAGAGATTCAGCTAGAATCACTCTGCACCTCTGCTTGGTTAAAAAAAAGTCTGACTTTTCAACTTTCACATAATAGGTATGAAAAATTTTTGTTAGTGTCCAAGATACTTGCATAAGAGTTATAATTTTTCTTGTGACATAATATCTAACATGGACATCACTGGTGTATTCAGAAGTGAGACCAGGTTTGATGACTCCTAAACATTTCTCCATGGCATCACCCTGAGTCCCTCCCCAAGGGCAGTACCTGGCAGGGACTCTGGGCATGCTCTGTCAGCTCTGTGATGGTTTATAGCAATGTACTGACATGGAAATGGAAGTATTTTCTTTGGGAATTTCAGCTATATGATCAAGTACACATTGTTAAAACAGCTTCCACAGGGGAAGGGTGAATAACCCCGGACTAAATTTACCTCCCGCTAAATCTAAGCACCATAATAGCTGATAGGTTTACAAATCAGATAGATAATTAAGAGATGAAAGGTACGACTGAAACATCTTCATCCAGACTTCACACTCTGAGTCTTCACCAATTAGTCATCTCATGATGTTCATTCCCTCCCCATTCCTCCATATTGCCTCATGCATCAACTTTCCTGAAATCTGTGCCCTGGCGTGATGCCCCAGGAAGATCTGCAGTGCCACAATGACTACATGGTGATTCATTTTAACATGCCTGCTCTGTAAAGTTATTTGCTTTTCACGGCAAATGCTAAATTCCAGAAGGATTTTCCAACCATGTTGCAGCATGTATAAGTCAATTGTAATAAAATGCATTATGTTATACTGACATCTTATTTTTACCATGATACAATAAAAATGAAATATTTTAGGCGACAGGCATAAAATACGAAAATGTTATTTCTTCATAAGCAGGATTTTCCAAAGTAAATTGAGGCACCCTAAATTACATTTTAGGTTGTTCCTAGAAAGTACTTCCAATTTGTACATGAAGCAAATAATTACAGGTAATGTTTATTGAGTGCTTACTGTGGACAAAGAATAGAGACAGAGGACTCACGTGCATTATATCATTAGTACAATAATATCACACTGGAGGAACTACTGTGATGTTTAATAACTAAGGCAAGAGGCCTAGGAAGTTTCCAAGGCCACACATTTCTGGGGTTTTTTTTTTTTTTTTTTTTTTTGCAGCACCAGGGATTGAACTCAAGACCTCATGCTTGCCAGGCAGGCACTTAGGCCACTGAGCTAGATCCCCAGCCCTTGTCTTTCTGAAACAAGCTCTCACTATGCTGTTCAGGTTGGCCTTGAGCTCACTTTGTAGCCCAAGCTGGTCTCCAACTCACAACAATCCTCCTGTCTCAGCCTCCCGAGTGCTGGGATTATAGGCGTTAGCCACCACACCCGGCTGGCCACACATTTCTTTAGTGAACAAGTCAAGATTTAATTCATGCCTATCAGACTCAGAGCTGGAAGTCTTTTCCATGACTCTCCCCAACTCTTCCAAAGCATCAAGGCAGATGTTACCATGGACACATAACTCAGGAGCTACCGGTCTACCACACTTGGAAGAACCACAGTGTGTCCTGGTCTACATACTGGCTCTGGAAATCATGGCACTTGGTACAGCTCTCTCAGCTGGAGAGGGAATTCTTCGGTACTATCTCCACCTTCACATTAATTACTCACATAGCTGCAACTAGAACATTAGTTGACTGGCACAAACTACACAGAAACATACTCATTCAGGAATGATGAAAGCAATGGTAAGGAATACCTAGCATTAAGTAGCCAACTGACTGTCTCTCTACAAACTCGGCAAAAGACTGAGGTCCTGCTTCACTGCTATTTAAAACACCAGTCGTGCACAAGTAGAGTCAGAGGGAAAGCCCAACCCCACAGAGATAAAAGACACCACTGAGGAGGTCTAGAGGGCACGGGCAGGTCTGCAGGGGCTGTGGGCATCACTCAGGAGTAGGCACACCTACTAGCATGTTTTCTGGTACTGGGGACTGAATCTGGGGCCTTTGCACTGAGCCATAACCCCACCCCACCCCATCTCTTTCTGTTTTGAGACAGGGTCTTACCAAGTCACTAAGTTGTCTGGGCTGGGTTTGAACTTGTGATCCTCCTGCCTCAGCCTTCCAGAGTGCTGGGATTACAGGCATGCACAACCAAAAACTCTGAAATTTGTTTAGGGATTAGACAGGACTTGCAGATTGCTTTTGCTGTCCAACAGTACCAAGAAGTTTTCATAACTGGTTTTCTCTTTTCTGAATCAAACTTTTAAAAAAAGGATGCAAATCCAAGAGTCACAGCTAATCACTGAAGCTTTAGTAACGTTCTCAAGAGAAACGTATTATCTCAGTCATCCTGCCAGGGAACTCTTAAGCGGCTGAGTCAAAGCAGACTTTGGTGTATGCTGGATTCTTTTAGAATCCTTGTTAAGGGATTTTGTTTTCCCAAAGTGAGAACATGTCTTAAATGGAAATGATATCGTAAAATGCTTACACAGTGTGGATTTCATGGACAGAATTAAAAAGAGGTTCCCAAATTGTGTACAGATAAAATTGAAAATACTAAGGATCATATGCATATTCATTCATGGAAAGAAATTTATTTTCTTCTCCCCCTTCCACATGAACACAAAAACAGGCTGCCCGACAACAAGGTCAATCTCAGATTAAAGCTCTTGACACAAGAGCTTTGGATAAACAGCAGTTAGTCTGGTTACATTTAATAATATAGAGATGGAAGAGGGTTCAGACTCATGCAGAGCGATGCATCACTTTTACCATTCTGTTTCCCTCTGATTATGATTAAAGCAAGAATTTTCAAACTGAGTATGAGTGGGGCAAAAGTATGCTTTCAAAACAGACTGTTCACTCAACTAGATTCCACACACACTGATGCAATAAAGAAGAAACAAGCAAAGGCAACGCCTTTGGGAGAGAGTCCCCAACATGCATGATTCACCTCTCCCTCTGCTCTGCTGCTTTACGTCCCTCAAACACTACAGCCAAGGTTTGTCTGCCAGCAAAGTCTGACTCTGGACAAAGAATTGGAAAGGCGAGTCTCGCCTACTTCAATCTGCAACAGATGGATTTCAGCAAAGCTTGCCCCTTTTCCAACCCAAGTGTGACATTGCAAGCTGAGGAAGAAAACTTTCCTCTTCAATTTGTCTCGACACTGCTCTGGATCCTTTTCTTCGTGCCCGAATGTTAGAAAAACAGAACAATTCTCTTAGCACCCAGCAGCGTGGGTGTGAAAGGCAAAGAGAAATACACACCGGAGGAGCCACTCCATAGCCCAAGGGCTACAGGGGCAGGACGAGGAATCCACAAGCGTGCTGTGACGGGCACGGACGCATTCATTTTTCTTATGAAGGTATTTCTGAAATGTATTATGACACTCTTACACTTGGTAACAACCTACTCAAATAAAAGCATCCTCCAGGCATCTAGATGACTACCCTGTAACTGAGTGCAACCAGGCCACTTGGCACGCGCCTTTGTATCTCTAATACGGGCCCAACAATGACGCCCAGGGGACATTCGGATGCATGACGCACACAGTGCTTTGCTGTAGCACAGAGAAAAACGATGATCTGCTAGTCTGGTCACCACCCACGGCAGGATGGAATAAACACAGGGAGCCCAAGGAGCAGGAACAACAAACAGCAAGCAGCAGCGGGGCGGCGCGTGCGCGACCTGAGTCCACAGCGAACCCCGGCTCGGTGCCAGCTGCCAGCTCAGCCCAGTGTCCCGTCAGCGCTGGCCAGACTGCGCATCCACTTCTCACAATGCTAATTCCACCTCCAGTAAGTAAGAGAGCTTTAACAGACTACCAAGTGGCACGTCCTTCAAACTGACAGGAGCCATCGCTGGCTAGCTTTAAGTGCTGTCATCTTGAACCTAGAAACAAAACCTCACCTGATTAATAAGGTTTCTACATGTTCAACAAAATAGTCGTTCTTCATGCTATTTTCATTGAAGTCAAATTCAGAAACATATTAAAAACAGATCTCTGAGGTCATACCTTTTTACTATAAGCCCAATATTTGTGGCTTAGTTTTAGATTTTTTTTACCTAATCTATTAAATTAGTGTCATTTATACCAATGTTATTAGTAAAATTTAATTATTAGTAAAAACTTTCTTTTTAATAGTAGTATAAGAATTGAAGAGGTTTTTGTAGTTTTGTGTTTTAAATCTTTAAATTAACAGTGTTTGTCATTTGTCTGTGTTTGCCATACTAAGGATTGAAACCAGGGCCTCTGTACTGAGCTACGACCCCAGTATTCTGTTATTTTTTTCATTTTGAGACAGGGTTTTGTTAATTTGTGAAATTTCCCAGGCTAGGCTGGAACCTGGGATCCCCTCACTTGGGGCTCCGAGTGCTGGGATCCCAGGTGTGTGGGCCACACTCAGCTAAAGGCTTTCTGTGCATCAGAGACCAGTCTAGCATTCAAGGCTGGCAGGGTACTTGCTAAAAGCACACATCACCAGTCCGTTAGCCTCAGCTGAGTGAAGGGAATTCCTCTCCTTCCACCTCAGATGCATGGTGGACCCACCACAAGTACTTCCTGACTGAGTGCTCTTTAAGTAAAAACCATGTTCCTTGTGGAATTTGAGGAAAGTGCTTCTTTTCTGAGGAAGCAGTTATTCCTTGGAAAGAAACTAGCCCTTTACCTGCCTGCCCCAACATCTATGTTTTTATAACAATACAAAATAAATAAAATATAGTAAAATAACTTGAGAAAATCCAGAAAGATAAGGAACATTTTTACAGTTAGTTCTCTTTCCATAGGATTTGGAATCTCTTCTTAAGAATGTTAGATAAGTCCAAATCCACACCCAGCAAATCATGAGTTGTATGGTTAGGGGTCTTTACACATCTCAATTTTCTAATAAAAAAATACACTTTCTAGAATCGCTGGTTATCAAATGATACTTAGCCTGACTGTGGGCCCATAGGACACTTACTGAGTTTGTGTGGGCTTCCTTGGAAGGGATGAACGCAAGACGACAACAGTGAACCAAACCACAGATGCATGTGTGAGATCTTCTTTGGATGGGAGGCTTGCTGGCAGGATGAGGCTGCCAGCAGTCTTCACCAGAACAACAAACCTGATGGTACCAGGTACACAGTGCAAAGGTACAAAAAAGGGACACTGCCGGGCCTGGGCTCTCCAGTGATGAGGATTCAACAGCACCCTCGTCATGAGATCTAAATGTGTGTACTGAAATAACCAGACTTTTCATAGGGACTACTGGACTGCCTAATTAATTCCACTCTTTCAGTAGCTCAAAGTGCCACTGTTATTTTGTCAAAACCATAAATTTCAGAGTGTTCAAGAAATGCTCAGGGGATTTAGTGGATTTTTTAAAGAACAAATTCTACAAATTGCCTTCGTCAGTCTTAAGTGACAAAGAACATTTCACATCACAAAATTCACTTGACCAGTTCTATTCAGCTGTTATGACTAATAAAAACTTTGTAAGCCAAAAATGTATACACTCCAGCACAAGCAGAACAGATTAATCTATATTTGTAGTGTCATTCAACAGGTTTGTAGATTGCAGCCAATGCAAATTACTGACAGTTGCCCTAATATTCACAGAGAACTGATGAAAATTCCCCCAAAGTCTTCTTAATCTGTGATATATGTGCTAAGAAAGTTGGATCAGACATAAAAGTGAACTCTATCTTTAAAAAAAAGAAGGTTTATGGTGCATGCCTGTAATCCTAGCACTCAGGAGGTTGAGAGAGGAAGATTTGCCATGAGATCAAGGCCAGCCTAGGGCTACATAGTGAGTTCAGGGTGAGCCTGAACTGCACAGCAAGACCCTGTCTCAAAAAAAAAAAAAAAAGAGAGAGAGAGAGAAGATAGAATAAATTTAGGTGTTTATATTTTTACTTTAAAAATGCTAGCTAAGATAGTTATGAAGACAGAAAATTGAGTACTGGAATCAGAACAATACCTAAATTTATCTAAATAAATTGTGCCTGAATAGCTTAAATAAATGTCCTTTAGTTATATGAGATTAGTTGAAATTCCATCTTTATATAAAGACCATGATTTTTCCTTTAACTTTTCACATGTTAACATGATCTCTAGATAAAGAATTTCACCCACCCCAAGACACCAGCCATGACATAATCTCCAATTGCACACCAATTCCATTCCTGCTGCAGCATTAGAGTTATTTTCCAAAATTGTGTCTAAGCTCACTTATAATTCTCTCCCGTACTTCTTACATTTTAAGAGAGCGAAATCAGGCTATTACACAGCAGTGAGAACAGGAACAAATTAAGCATATCTACATGCAGATATGTGGAACAGTCTCAACAATAAAAAAGAAGTCAGGCAGAAAAAAAAGGACTTTTTTCAGCACAAAAAGGACTTCTTAATTTTTTTATTTTGAGACTAGATCTCACAAAGTTGTCCAGTAACCCATGCTGGGCTCCGATTTAAAATCCTCCTGCCTTGGCCTCCCAGAGTGTTGAAATCACAGACGTGTACCACTGCACCCAGCTACAAGAGGACATCAATTATTCCTTTTATTAAAATTGGGAAAACAGCAAAGCTAATCCATACAGTAGGAAGTCACAATATTAGTTTCTAGAAAGAGGCCGAAAGGACTTCCAGTGCCCACTCTTCCTTCTAGCTCTGAACGCACTCAACAGCTGCACACTGTGAATCATGGTGACAACCGCAAGGGACGTCAAGATGAACAGCCACCACCTGAGCACTTCCCCGAATGTAGCCGTATGCAAATGAAAAAAGTCACCTAGTGACTCTAAAAAGTAAGATATTCCCAATTTATACAATAACAAAATCACTGATGAATAAGTAGGTTTAAAAATCAGTATTCAAAACCAGTACCTTTTTCTCTCACTGGAAGAAATTTTCTAATGTGCCCAACTTACACTGTGCAAGACTTTTAATGAAAAGTGTATTTGCATGTAGTGAAGGTACCACACAGTTTAAGAAGTAATATAAGTTGCTAAATACACAATTTGGTTCTTTATTCAAAAGAATGTTTACTAAGTCAAATTCTGGAGCATTTTTAAGCAGTTTCTCTGACACCAACTTAGGATTCATAATTATCAAAAATACACAGTTTGGGGCCGGGGTTATAGCTCAGCGGCACAGCACCTGCCTGGCAAGTGCGTGGCTGTGAGTTTGATTCCCAGTACCAAAAAAAAATTTAATTAATTAATTTAATTTAGTTAAACACAATTCTATTTGATCATGCATGAATTATACTCTTCATTCACAGTAGTAAAGGTTATTCCACACACATACAAAACAGAACTTTCCTGATCTTCAAACCGTTTACCACAAATTCAAGAAGATCAGATCTCATTCCAAGATCTACGTTATCAAATCTTCTGTAATACATGTAAGCAGAGTTGTCAGAGACAATTTCATACATTAACAATTTTCTGGACACTTACTTTTTTGTGACACTTACTCCTCTGTAAATTCAATTAAAATATGAATAATACAACAAAGTCCTTCCTCAGTGAATTAGAATTACTGCCACAAGAACACATACAAAAAGGAAAAAAACTCATAAGCCAGGAAAAACAATTCTGATGTACATCTGATAATTTTAAACTTCATATTCCCTCTATGATTTTAAAATATTAGAAAGTGTTTATATATGTAAACAAACAAATATACATACATACATATTTTAAATAATTATCAAACAGAAGGAATGTGAATTCTCCAGTTGACATTCACAGAACAGTAGAATTTTGACTTGACACATGAATTTGTTTCACTGACATTAGCCTGGTTTCATAAAACACATCTATAATCAGGCTTTCTTCTAAAATATGTGCTACAGGAGACATACTAGAGCTTTTGCCAAAATGGGTACTTTTATAAAGATAAATGGAAATGTTCATAGGTGCTTATAATTCTGCTTCCTCCTGAACTTTATGGTGAATTTAAAATTTAAGCAACTCCTCATAAGGCAGATCAGTTGATTTCTTGTGTTCTAGGAATTCTAACACCAAGGTATCTTCAAAACTCAAAGTTCCATTACCAACTCCATGTCAATATTTTCACAAATTTAAATGGGAAAATGTGGATGGAAATATTTGGAAATTTCACAATTTCCGAATTTCTAAGAAAATCAGAGCAACAAGTGAAACATTTTTCTGTAGATACAGGTCAGACATATGAGCAAATAAAAACTCGAAGTTCATGTTTAAACTTAAAGAATTCAGCAATTAATACTTCAGACTTTTTCAAGGAATATGATTCCTTGGAAAGTCTCTATCACATGACTCATTTGGTTAGGAAAATACCTTAATGATTGCTTTACTATTTAATAAAAGTTAATATTCCTTCCCAAAGAGCATATATTATTTCTCCACCTTTACTACTGGTTTTTAGTGGTGCAAGGGTGTAACATACTGGTTAAGTCCCACATGCAACCCCTAACAGTATTGCTTGAACTGATACATCTTTAAAGTTCTATTTCTGTTTATGCGCAAAGTACTGACTATGCAATGGCAAGTAAAATATTATGCAAGCCCTATGCTAACTATTATGGTTTACTATAATATTCCCTAATATTTTCAGTAGCCAAAGTAACATGGAAATCTACAATTCATTTAACAACCGTAAAGATAATGAAACTCACAGCTTCACAATGGAAGTTTAATAATACACATCACATCTACGTTCAAGTGAATTCTAAACTGTTCTCAATTATTGCTTCGGGATCTCCAACTGGCATTAATTATGTGGCTACTGAGAAAAAGACTATTCTAAATTCAATATGTGTCTTGGACCTAATCTCATCTCTAATTTCCAACTAACCAGACATCTCTGAAGACTGTTCCACCCACATCTTAACTCTGCATACCCCAAGTGTAAATACAGTTCAAAACATCAAACAGCTTATCACCTGGTCATTCAATGCACACTAATTTCCAAAGGAATCTCCTTCTAGATCATTACTGATCATAAAAAGAATCGGTTTGGGAAATTAACAATAACAAACTATAACATCATTTGGGTCATGAGGAAAAGGAAAAGAGATTTTGAAGTCATTGGGCAAAAGTTACTCATTTTGTTATTTCTTTAAAACCTCTGTAAAAATTATTTTCATTCTCAGGGTGCTAATACTCTACAAGACATTTGAGGAAAATGATATACTAAAGTTCATTCCTTTGCACAATTTAAAGGTTGGGATAAGATGACCTGAATTCAGGAATTCAGTCTCCCCTTAAGGCTTTTAGAACAATCAGGGTAGGAAAAACTAAACCCAGCCAAGTGCAAGTATCTTTCATTTCTTTTCCTCTGGGGCATCCCTGAGTTTTGTTTACTATTGCCCCCTTGAGGCAGAAGCAGCGCTTCTATTCCTTCAGTTTCAGAGACCATCTGCTCAGAAACAGATGGCACTGCATGACACAGCTTCATGATACAGCACAGAGGAGGCGGTGCCCGGAGCCTGGAACCCGGAGCCCGGAGCTCCACTGAAGGGAGCTTGCTTCTTTACACTGAGTTATTCAGGATTGAACCAGAAAACCAATTCTTGAAAAGAAAGCTTCCCTGTGGCTTATCCTATAATAAGACCATCTCTTAAAAAAACTGAGGCAAAAAAAACCAAAAAAAAAAAACCGAGGCACATTACTTCTATTATGATACATTCCTTACACTGCTGATTTTATGTAACCCCTTTAAGGTGCATGTAGAAATATAGACCTTTTGTTTATAACAGTCTAGTGTATACCTGTAATTGCCAGTCATATTGATTTTTCTAGGGGTTCTAGGGGTACCATTTCATTTTGACTTAATAACAACACATAAAAACAACCTGACTCTATTTGTTTAAATATACTTCTGAATTCATTTATCCTGTTTTTTAAAAAAACTAAGTAAAGGTATTAATAAACTCAGATTTTTATCTCTACTCTTGAATATATACATTCTACAATATCTATAACTACACAATAACAAAGGAATTAAAATTTATTATTTTCTAATATCATTTGTTGTCTCAAAGCAATATTTTAATTTCCTGGGGATAATCATCTCAAGAACTCTATTCATGCCCCTCTTAGGGTTTCTACTTTTTTGAAAGGGGCTTCCTAATTATTTGGTGCCAGGAATTTCAGCATAATTATGCTTATTAGAAATCATTAGTGTGTCTCTAAAACCTTTCATTAAACTGTTAAGTTCATTGTCATCTGGAAAGTGACATGAAGGGCCAAGGATCTAGCTCAGCAGCCTAAGTGCCTGCCTGGAAAGTGCCATGAGCCCATCTTCCAATGTACAGATCACTTTTGGAATGCATTTACTCTATGCTCTGAAGTATGTTAGTCTCAAAGGGCCACGCACAACTCTCAGATACCTGCACATTTGTGACAGTCTATACAGACACTGGTAACAAACTAGAAGGCACATTCCAATTCTAGTAAGTCCACATTGTTCTAAAATTATTCATATATGGAATTATTTTGTATCTACTTCATGCCAGTCAAGTGGTACACAACAGGGTCAACCAATATAATGTTAGTTTGAAACAAAAAAGAATATTATTATGTGTAGTATACAAAAAGAAAATTACTTCACAATTTGGCACTCTGAGTTAACTTGATTAAATTCCTGGAAGAATCTGCAATTATATCTATATCATACATATTGGAAAGATCATAGCTTTCAATTTTGCATGAGAAGAAATAAGTTAATAAAACAAGTTATTTTGATAACAATAATTAAAATAATTTAACTAGTCCTTAACAGTAAGTCACTTTTTAGAGTCAGTCAATTGTTTCTGAAGTACCTACTGTGTATCAAATGTGTTAGATGCTAGGGGGTGAGTGTAGAAAAGATAAGATGATCCATTCCTTCTAAGGATCTGCATTTTACTTTACTTTTTACATTTACCTGTAGAACAAAGATAGTAGTATAGTGCTTGCTAAAGGTCTGGTCATGGTAGGGACTGGCAGGTACAATGTCCCATGAACATGAAAGACTATAAATGAAACAACTCTAAGTAACTTAGGACATGAGTTATACAGATCACCTTGCAAACAGGAAAGAAATAAAATTCTAAAAGTCAAATAAGACCCAGACTATAAATGTTCTGCATACCATAATAAGAAGGTTGTCACTCTGTAGATGAAGGGACAGAAAAAGACACAATAAGGATGCTATTTTAAAATCATCATTCTACCAACATTTGGAGTTGGAGGGGGGAAATGGAGTTTGTAAGCCACTTTGAAACTATAGCAACTGTCTTAGCAAGCAGTCAGGAGGAATAACGTGCAAAACAAAGGAGTGCGTCATAAGACATAGGATAAAAGGCTATAAAACTGAGAAATTTGTAAACTTATAACGTGTGACACATTTAATCAAGATCAGAAACTTTAAGGAACAGAATATCCTAATATTGGAGAGCAAAACACAATAGTTTGGTTTTAGAACTTATTAAACTTAGAGGGCTATCATTCAATAGTATGGAGTTGAGTATGTAAGACTCATTGACTAAAGCTACAGATGATCACAGACGACATCTGGGAGTGACCCAGATTTTGTTTAAGTTTGTTTGTTTGTTAGATACTGGGTTTTGCTTCAGTTCTTACCATTTCTTTGTTCATGAAAAGCCTAGATGTAAGGAGGGCCTCCTGTAATGCCTTGAAGAGGAAATGCTGTCAACCTAGCAATGGCTTTCATGAACTGCAAGAACTGCAGATAAAATGAAAATTGCTCTGAGTGTGAGTGCATGTGTGTGTGTGCATGTGTATGGGTGCGTGCATGGGTATGTGTGTGCATACGTATGTGTGAGTACATGTACACATGTGTGTTGTGTGCATATGTACATTTATGTGTGCACACATGTGTATGTGCACGTGTGTACATGTGTGTGTGTGTGGGTATGTGTGTGTGTGAGTACATGGGTATGTGAGTGTGTGCACATGTGCCAATGATAATGTGCAGCTGAGGTTTCCCCATAAAATCAGAGCACTGCTGAGATGTTGCTTTATTCTCATGGATGTGACCTGCTGCACTGTCTAAATTTAGTCTGTGCTATGAATTCCAATTGTCCCAAACAATTTCAATAATTTAATTTAGCTCTGTGCAAGGTATAGGGCTTGTGTAATTTTACACTGAAATGTAAAAGGTAGGGTGGAAATCTGGCTTAAGAAAAGAATGTGTTTAATTATAGTACATAGCACATGGCAATGGAAAAAAGATTAGCCAATCAAGTATATGTCACTTCTCCCTGCTCCCTCCACACAAACTGCAAAACCCTTCAGTCAGTAAAAACTCCTGCAGTGATTACTGAATTTCAACGAACATCTGAACTTCTGCGGCAGCTGTCAAGGCAAATTCTTGATTTGTTGGTATAAGAGGCTAAGGGGATAGATGTTTCAGGACACCCCTCCTCAAACTATCCTCGAGTTTGACCAAATTCCTGTTCTCTGGGTCCCCCGATGCCATGCACATTCAATCATTCATAAAGACTTGTGAAGTGCTGGTGACAAGCACGACATCGTGCTGGCCACTGTGCATGGTTCCAGCGGGGTCCCCAGTGCATCTGGATGTATGTCCATTCCCCACCTGGCCTGGGCTCAAGGGTACAGTCTATGATGTGCTGATCAGCTTTCTGGTCCTACTGCCTAGCACAGCAGAGCACAGGGCATTCCAAGGAAGACCACACAGTAACTTTTAGTGCAAAACGCAGAATCACATTTCAGCATTCCCAGTAGTTACAATAAGCTGAACTAATCTTCTAAATAAGAGAAACGACAGATATGTTTAAGTTATTCTAAGATACAGAAGAGGGAGGCTTCTTTCTTTCAGATTTATTATATGTTTATAATATATACCTCATTTTAGTCATAAGGATCTCATAAATTTTATTATATTTCTACATTTATATATGAATATCAATGTGTGATATGACTGTGTATGTGGGGGAAAAGAGAGAGAGACAGAGAGAGAGAGAGAGATCCTACTTCCAGAACAAAATTTTAACTCACTTGAAAGTAGAAATCATGTCTCATAATCCTCAGAATTGTCAAAGCCTAATTCAGTGCCTAAAATATATCATTCAGTCAAGATGACTAAGACAATAACAAAACCTTGGGAAGAAGCTTATAACCTACTTTACTCTTAGGTAAATCTGACAACTAGTAATAGAATTGAAAGTAACAACAGCTTTAATTGCTTAAAAATTAAACTTAGAAAATTACTAAAGCAAGCATTTGATTACTTTTATACATAGAAAAAAGATAATATTATAATTTTTTGCAAGACAGTAGAAGACCAGAAACCAGAATACCTTATTCATGCACCAAATTTAACTTAGTTGAGATATCAAAATTTGTCTTCAATATTAAAACCATAGATGCCTCACCATTGTGCCTTAACTAAGAACAATGTGCCAAGTTCTTTTGTCCCAGTAGTAATTAAAGGGCAACATTTATGCGAGATGTTGAGAATTCCAGGGGAGACATATTTGGATTATGCCAATGTGGGGAAGCAATCTGTGGCGTGGAAACCCAGCACGTAACATGTAGCATGGTGGAACACAGATGCACATTACATCCTGCAGCATCTCAGCAACTGTGTTCTCTGCCATTGCAGAGGTCCCACCTTTATTTGGTTTATTTCCCTCACCTGTGAAAATCACAGGGTTCTTAGTAATTGAGTTTCTCTACTGACTATATATTTCCATAGACATAACTATTAATTTAGCACTAATTTTGTAAAGTGGTCACTACAAAGATTTAGCCTGACCAAAGCCTTCTTTGGTGGTTATTTCAAGAAATAGCATGAATCATGACATTTTGATTAGGTTTATTATATTTCCCCCACTATAGTTTGTTTTAAGATGAACTTGTCAAAAAACATATTGAGCAAGTATGTGTATTCATTGCTCTTGCATGGCTCATACACTGATGTAGCTTTAGTGATTCCTATTAAAAGTGCTGCATGTTTTCTCACAGAATGTGGACTGGCATGACACATCACATTAGGGTTCTGCACACCATCTAGACTTGCTTCCTCTTTGAAGTCATCTATCTACTCATCAGACTCCAGATGCAGTCTGCTTTTTGTGAGTATATATATCAGGCTATTCAGCCAGACTCTGGGCACTTTGAGGGAAAGAATACCTTTTACTCCTTAGATTTCTTTCTCTTTCCTTCTACTACCATGTGAATGACTCTATGCCAAATACCTTTATAATCTAAGCCTCCTAAATGAGGAAACAGAGTCTCAGTGAGGCGAAGCTACTTGTCCATGCCTTCTGGGGTCACAAATGGCAGAGCTGAGGCTGCTACCCAGTTAGCCTGAGTGGAGAAACCCCCACTCATCAACCCCTCCCCAATCCGCAAAAAGCACGGAAAACGACTTCACTGCTGAGTGACTTACAAGCCTGGCTGCTGCTTCCTGCCCCAGGGTAAAGGTCCCCAGCTGCATTCCTGGCCCAAGCTTCATGTTCTGCTCACCCTGCATACAGAACTCCCTTTCCTGTGCTAGGGGCAGGGACTCTGAGCCCTATGCCACTGACAGATACAGCACAGGGACCTTCTGTCTGTAATGTTACTATCACAAGAGTTGTGACTTTGAAAGACACAATTATATAATTTCAAAATACTATTCCATGTTGCATACAACAGTGCAACAATCCCAATTAACAGGCAAAGAAAAGATACTTTCAAGTTCTACAGCAATGGGAGGCTTCAAGGACAACATTTGTTCTTCTGTTTCTAAAACAGCACACAGACTCTTCCTCGTGCACGCCAACAGATTTCCCCAAGTGGGGGTAAACCTGGATTCCTTCCAAGACACGTCCAGAACCTCACTCAGCTGTTCCTAATTAATCACCACACCTGCTGTCTGAATGTTGATGACACCATTAAGAAATGAGAGTAAATTTACTTTTCTATGTAAAAATTAAGTAGTAAAAATGTACCCAGAATGTCTTCTCCAAATTGATTTAAAAATTTAAATAAACATGACATATTAAATGAGATAATTTGTTATGAAACCAAAAAATATAGAAACATATTCCCTAATAATATTTGTCTAAAACTGCAGAAACTTCTATGTCCATTCACTTCTGTTTTTGATCATACAATTTCCCTTCCATTATAAAGGGTAGGAGGATCATTATAAATACGTGTGTGTGTGTGTGTGTGTGTGTGTGTGTGTGAATTCATGACTTGAAATTATTCTATACATCTACTGTGATAAAACCAACATGGTACTGGCAAAAAAACAGACCCAAAGACCAATGAAACACATTAGAAGATTCAGAAACAACTCCAGATACACTCAGCCACCATTTCTTCAACAAAGGGACCAAACACGATCACTGGAAGAAAGACAGCCTCTTTAATAAATGCTCAAAAAACTGGCTTTCAACATGCTGGACTAAAACCAGATCCGTGTCTCTCACCGTATCAAACCAAACTAAAATCAAAGCGGACCAAAGATCTAATTATTAAAACAGAAACACTAAATCTGCTAGAAGAGAGAACAGGTAGAACTCTTGAAGACACAGGTGCAAGCAAAGATTTTATGAACAAACCCCAATAACACAGGAAATATTACAAAGAATCAACAAATAGTATCTCGTCTTATTAAAAAAAAACCTTTGCACAGCAAAAGAAATCACCAACAGAGTGAAGAGAAAACCCACAGTGTGGGAAAAATATTTTGTCAGCTGTTCCTTAAACAAAAGAGTAGTATCTAGAATATATAAAGAACTCAAAAAAAAAATCAGACCCCCTTAAATTGAAAGACCCAATTCAAAAATGGGCATCTGACATGAACATGCACTTCTCAGATGAAGAAGTACAAAAACAGCAAATAAACATATGAAAAAATGTTCAACATCACTGGCCATTCAAGAGATGCAAATTAAAACAACAGTGAGATTCCATTTCACCCCAGAGAGAATGGCTATTAACAAGAAATCAGCCAATGATAAATACTGGTGGAGCTGTGGGGAAAAAGGAACCCTTCTCCACTGTTGGTGGGACTGCAGACCAATACAACAACTGTGGCAATCCCTAGGGAGATTCCTCAAAAGACTAAAACAAGAGGTTCTATTTGATCCAGCTATTCCACTTTTCAGTATTTTCCTGAAAGAATTAAAAGAATCATACCACAGTGATACATGCACACCCATGTTTATAGCAGCACAGTTTGTAACAGCTAAATCTTGGAAACAGCCCAAACGCCCATCAACCAATGAATGGATAAAGAAGGTGTGACTTGGTGATACCCAGCGGGAGTTCCGAGTGGCTATGGTGGGGCAGCAGCCGAGGCTCAGGCCTCGCGGGGCCAGCTGACCTCGCGGGCCGTCCAAGTCCTCCGCCCGCGCGCGCCTGGCGCCTGGAAGCGGCGAGGCCGGTCGTGCCCAGCGTCCGGGCCATGGGGCTGACCCGCGTCAGGGCCGTGTTCTTCGACTTGGACAACACGCTCATCAACACGGACGGGGCGAGCCACAGGGGCATGACCGAGGTAATAACGCTGTTACAATCAAAATACCATTATAAAGAAGATGAAATCATTTGTGATAAAGTTGAAGTTAAACTCAGCAAAGAATGCTTTCATCCTTACACTATGTGCATTATAGATCTAAGAACTTCCCACTGGGAAGAAGCAATCCAGGAAAGGAAAGGTGGTAAGGACAACAGGAGATTGGCTGAAGAATGTTACTCCTTGGGGAAATCTACACGTCTGCAGCACATGACACTAGCAGAAGATGTCAAAGTTATGCTCACAGAACTTCACAAGGAGGTCCACCTACTCTTGTTTACAAATGGTGACAGACAGACACAGCGGGAAAAGATCAAGACTTATGCCTGTCAGTCCTACTCTGATGCTATTGTAGGTGGTGAGCAGAAAGAGGAGAAACCAGCACCTTCCATATGTTATCACTGTCGTGATCTCCTTGGAGCACAGCCTGGGAACTGCATGATGGTTGGTGACACATTAGAAACTGATATACAAGGAGGTCTCAGTGCAGGTCTGAAAGCTACTGTCTGGATAAACAAAAGTGGAATCATACTGCTGACATCTCCCAATCCACGTTATACAGTGTCTTCTGTGCTAGAGTTCCCTGCTCTCTTACAGAATATTGATTGTAAAGTCAGTTTGTCTGTTTAAAGCACATCAAAAGACACAATTTCAAATTTTAGAGTCTATTTCCAGGGTTGAAACTAAGAAGACTTAAGCCATTTCATGTACTATGGTCCAGGTTCTAGAAATAATTTGATTTATGATTTAATAGCCAGTTTGTGAGGGTCTTTGCAATCCAATTGCTCTTTACAACCAACTGTAGACTTATATTTATAGCTGAAAATCCAGATTATGTTAATACAGTTTCCTTCTAGTGCTGTAGTTCAAAAAACTTAAGGAAATACATCATTTTTTTAGTCTGTAACTTAAGATTTTTAAAAAATTGTATTTTTAATCCTTTAATATTTTGGCTTCATGGTACAAAGCAGAATAGCTTACACCTAGACATGCAAGTACAGGTTGTATGGCTTAAAAACAGATACTTTTTAAAAATAGATATTCTATATATGAACAACCATTTCGAAGAAAACAAGAGACACTAGGGTAGCCATTGTTAATCTCCTATCATTATGTTTGGAAGACCTGTATTGCTTGCAGTGTTCTGTTCTGAAATGCTTTGTTGTGTTTAACTCTGTTCTGTTCTGTTTTGTTTTGTTTTGTTTTGTTTTATTCTCTTTAAAATAAAAAAATAAAAATAGATGTTCTAAAACATTTATAGTAGAGATTTATCAGAGCAATTGGATCTGGTTAATATGAAATAAATACTAAATCATGTAAATCCATGCATTTTATAGTGAAATTATTTGGCATTTTTTTAACATAAACCATATTTTTCCCTGTTTTGGGTGTGTGCTTTGTTTTCTATTACTAATCTAATGCTTCTACATGACCTTTTTTGAAGGAGGTGATTTTTCTGTGGTGTTTACATGATCAATAGATTGTTGGGGTTTAAAAAGATAGCTGTTAAATCAACATGTGGTGCTTCCTTTCTGTGACACTTTCACACCTTTTTAGAACAAGCTTATAGCTTTCTTGTAGTTGTGCCTCTTATGAAAATATTTATCTTCGCTGGGGATAAGTGCAAGCCACAGGCACCAATAGTCCTTTTCCTCCTTTGGGTCCTCAAGAAGAGGACTGCTTTCTTTCATGCAGCCTAACCATGAACCCCAGCCATCTGTCTCTCCTGAATAGTTTCACCCATATTATAAAACTAATAAAAAGTTAAGTTTTGCTATGAAAAAAAAGTGTGCTTTTTTTTACACAATGGAATACTACTCTCTGTAAAGAAGGATAAACTTGAGGCATTTCTACATAAATAAACCTTGAGACCATTCTCTTAAGTGAAATAAATTGGACATGCGTAAATATCACATTGTTTCTCTGATGTGAGAAACCAAAAGTGTAAATAAGGACCAAAATGTGTGATAGATATTGTGAAATAGGAAGAAAATGTTCAAATGGGAAGGGGAACTTGCAAGGAGGGAGTGAGGAGGGGCAAAGGAAGGGAAAAGAGAAAAAACAAGAAAAGAAGGATAAAATGGCAACAAAGCTTTTGTAAATGAGGAGAAAAGAGGTTGAAGGGAGGGGAAGGCAATGGGAAAAAAAGAATTCAAGATAAATCATGCAAAGGTACAAATTCCCTATGATGAACGTGATCATTGTACATATCTAAAATGTACCAACAAACCTATTTTAAAAAATAAAATATTAAAAAAAAATGTGTCTGTCTATATGGATATATATGGGGCCCATGTATCTGCATACACATACACTCTCACACACATCCATAGTCTGACAGTAGAACATTTGAAAAATGAACTAAATTTATAGCTGGAAGACATAATTCCATTACCTGAATTCAACACTGCATATTTCCATGTGTTTTTCTCTAAATCTTCTACATACACACTATTTATGTGTATACACAATGTTTTTACAAAGTTGGGATAATAAATACTGTCTCTTTTAAAAACTAACATTACAAAACAACTATTGCCTTTACCATTGAAATGTTTTGAAAGGCATTCAAAATGTCATGTAATGGTTTATGTATACATTATCATCGTTTTTAATTCTCCCCAAACATTTTCATTATTTTAAACAATGCTATGGCTTTGTCACTGTCTTGATGGTGTCCACTGTCTACATTCCTACAGGCAGAGTAAGTTTCCCTGGACACTGTGCATTTCTAAATGGTCCTTGGTCTCACTGCAGAAGAGTCTGCTTCAACACTTTGCTCACTCATTTGGTTCGTATATCTTCGTAGCTTTGATTTGCTTCATTCAGTTTTTGAGTTTCAAAACTTAGTCCTATGTTTACTGTTCATGACATTTCTTTTCTTCTTTGACTTGTCCTTTTACATTTTTTTTGTCTTTTGAGAATTTCAAATGCATGTGTATAGTTCTAAAATACTTGTACAAACAGGATAGTATTGCCATATTTTTGCAAATTTTCCAAGTGTATTCTATAAAGAAAAAGTTTAAAATTCTACTTTTAGATATTTATTCTCATAACACTACTGCCAGGAATACATGAAATTTATATTCTGCAGTCAAATGCTCTATCACTGAGCTATACTCCCTATATTCCGAAAATATTATGTGGAGCATATTACAGAAACTTGCAGGCAACAGGGGCTCAGTATGATAGCTATTATTAAAACGCAGAATCTTGTATAATGCATTCCTACTTTTCATTTATTTATCCATTCACTTACTCATGATTCCCATTTTCCACCTCTAAGTCACCTAGTGAGCCGAAGTAAAACAGCGACCACTCAGTGCCGTACCAAGTGGTCCAGCGCAGGGTGGGCTTGCAAGCAGCCCCACATCAATAACCGGCGACAATGCCTACAGCGGGGCTCTGGCTTGTCACATTTCAAACAAGACAGGCAGCTGGCATGTCCACCCGGATCACCACCTACTTCATTAAAGAATTAACTATTGGGCATATGCAAATCATTATTTGCTCTTTAATCTGTGCACAAGGCAGGGGGAAAAGGAGAGGGAGAAGGGGAGAGAGAGGGAGGGAGGGGGAGGAAGGAAAGAAGGAAGGAAGAGGACATGTAGGTTGCACACAGTAATTTACTTTCATGAAAGACATTAATACTTGCAGATATTTTTTGGATGTGTATGTAATTTTCAAAATACATAAAGTACTAAATATTTGATACTTTACATTAATTGTGTTAGGTAATTAAGTTTGGCCTGATGCTATCTCAGGTACTTTGTACTTCAAACTGCAACTTAATTTACTATGTAAATAAACTGCAGTTTAACTTGAGTATGCTCTTATAAGCAGTTGCTAGGCCAATCACAGTACTGCAGCTGTGCTTCAGCGCCAATCATGGAATGAACCCCCTGAAACCATGAGCCAAAATAAATCTTTCTCCTTAAAGTTGTTTTTCTCCAGTACTTTTGTCACCATGCTAGAAAGCAGACTAACAAGCAAATATTAAAGAAAGACACTGAAACCTTTTACTATAGTCATATAAGGCCAAACATAATATTAATATAGGCCTTGAAA
>RJWT010014373.1:0-21124 GCA_004365215.1 Cuniculus paca | reverse complement strand
TATTGAAAACCTGCTCAAGTTCTTTAGAGTTCATGTACAGGGGTTTGGGAACTGTTCTCTGTGTGTGTCCTGGAATTTTGTAATTAACAGGTCATGCCTACTTCCCCAGCCAATTTTGCCATGCTCCTGTCTCATGAAATGCAAAAGTTTCTTAATACTGTGCAGTTTAAGACTCTGAAGACAAAAGAATGTAGCTAGCTGTAATCCTAGCACTCCTGTGGAGGCTGAAGCAGGCAGACCCTAAATTCAAGCCCAGCCTGGAAAACAGCAATTTGATGAGACTCTGTCTCAAAAAGAAAATGATAGAAAAAGAGAAGAAAAGAAAAAATTGAATGGAATTATATCTCAATGTGAAGACCTTGGCTTTAATCATCTGTACCCCCACACACATTGTAAATGTAACACCTTAGTAATTTGTTTCAAAGGTATAAATAGCAACATAAACCTTCCTTAATGTAACTTCTTTAATCAAGAACCGTTTGAGGAATTTCTGAAACCAGACAAACATAAGACAAAGGAAACATGTTCAGATCCTTTCCTTCCTGTATTTATTTCATGCAGTGATGTTTGACGTTACTATAAATCCTTCTCATTTTCATTTAATAGTATCATGATAAGAAAGCCCATTAATCACAAAGACTATTACGTACCTGCTCACAGTTACATTGTGCTTAAGTTGTACACCTAAATCACATTACTTGGAGAGATGGAATAATGAATAATTCATTGTGAACTATACATTAAGGTTGTCGACTGTATTAGTCAGTGTTTTATTGCTATAATGAACTACCTGACACAGGCAACCTACAAAGAAAAAAGGGAGCCCAATATAACACCCGCTCTAGCAAGGGTCTCATGGCAAATAGCAAAGCACACACAGAAGGAAAGATCAACTCTCAAAACCAGGAAGCTAGGAATGCTCGGAGTTGCCATCATCTCTTTGAGAGCATCCCCTCAATGACCTCTCATGAGGTTCTACCTTTTAAAGAGCCGCATTGTCTCAACACTGCCACCTTGGGACCAAGCCTTCAATGCATGAACCTTTGAAAGAAGAGGGACAGTTTATATTGAAACCATAGCACCAACATTAGGTAAAAAAATAGTGGCAGCAAGTACAGAACCAGATGTATAATTTGTATGGGATCATTTGACATGGAAAACAGTGTTGCTTTAAGCCCCTAGTTGGCTACTGTTAGGCATTTACGCTTCCCAGAACCTTTTGCTTTCATTGGCAATCATTAGTACCTGTCCTGTCCTGTGAATATGGAGCTTTTCAGTCCTATACTTGAGACAGCCCCAGGCACATTGTGGTGTTTGAACATTGCCAATAGCTGACTTGAAGCTGTCTGGAATTTACAAATTAAGGCCAGAGCAGTATTCTTACCTTGCCTTTGGAGGCTGTTTTCTTTTTATGCAGAGATGCTGTTTCAAGTACATTTCCTGCCTAGTTTTAAGCATTCTGAGTATGTCATCCACCATCTTCAAAATTAATGATTTCTTTTTGTCAAAATAATTACAAGTATTATCGAAGAATATTTTCATTTTGTAATAGCAGTTGAATCTGAGAATCTTCATTAGCATTTCCTTCACAAGTTTGAGTGTCAGCTCCTCAGTCTCCTTTGTCTTCACGATTTACAGTTTTCATCTGTTTCTTAAGTAGTTTGGGTTGGTTGGTAGTTTTGGGGGGTTTTTTGAGGGTCATGCTACATAGTCCAAGTTGGCCTTGGAATTCTCTGTATATCCCATACTGGCCTCAAACTCACCATCCTTCTGCCTCTGTCTCCTGAGTGTTGGGATTTTACAGTATGCACGCTTACTACCAGGGTCTCAAATCTGTCTTTTAAGTTTATTAGAAATTATTTTTTTCGTGTTGAATTCTATGTTTGTGCCTTGAGAGTTGAAAATGTTTCTCAAATGTCATTCATTCTTTTCACTGTATACTGAATTCTTCTGGCATTGATGATAGTCCTCTCACTTTCTTGAAGTAGAAAGAACAACGTTTAGAACTACTTTTGTCCCGTGCAGTCTTTTTTTTTTTTTTGAGACTGGGTCTTAGTATATAGTTCTGTCCTTGAACTCGCTATGTAGTGCAGGCAGGTCTTGAACTCATGGCAGTCCTCCTTCAGCCTCTCAGTGCTGGGGTTACAGGCATGTGCCACCATGCCCAGCTCCATGCAATCATTTCTGAGTTTACTTTCTGGCTTTGGAACTTTGCGTACATCAGTAGAGATAATTGTCCTTCTACCAATAAGATACCACCACTTGATGTTTCTGAGCAATAGACAGTAAGGAAGTTTACAGCAAAACCAGCAGTGTCAAACTGCTGCCTGACTGATGGACTTGGGCTCAACTGATGCCAGCCTCTTCTTATGGTTTGTGTCTGCACTGTAACTGTGTATTCACACTTGTCAACATGACAACTTGGAGAGTCTTTGCTTTTGAGGACTCTTGACAGTTCTCCAGAAAGCCTATCCCTTTGAAAAATCTTGACAGTTCTCAAACACTGAGGTGAAAGCCCTAAAGAGCCACCTAAAGTTGCTTTACTTAGAGATTTCCAAATCTAATCTTATCTTTTCTTATTTATTTATTTATGGTACCTGGAATCAAACTCACAACCTCATGCTTGCCAGGCAGGTGCTTAAGCCTCTGAGCTAAATTCCAAGCCCACTCTTTTATATTTTTTGCTACTGCTTTTATATTTCTAAGTTGTAGAAGTTAAATGTTTCTTAGTTGTTCTTCAAAAAATTTTTGTTGTTTATTGTTGTACAGTCTTATCCAGAAAATTATTAGGAAATATTCGTTTTTTGTGAAATACAAAGAATAATACAACAGATACTTGTGTTCTGTTTTCTAGTTAATGTTGAAACAAACCCTTTCTTTTCTGCATCCACCTTTCCTCCACAGAGTCTTTAATTTGTTGGTTATCATCCCCATGAATTTCTTTATGTTTGTTCATGTATGTACCTCTGAACTAGAAATATGTTTATGTATGTGTCTATTTCATGCACAACTATATATAATTCTGCATTTTTAAAAATTTATGTCATACTGTATTTGGTTTTCTGTCACTCTTTATTCTTCTAGCATTGTTTGAGGTTTAACAATGTTGAGAAATTAATAGATTTCTTTCTTCTGTAATGTGGCTATATAGTGATCCCTCAGATTCCTCAGATGATAGGCTCCAGGACTGCCTCTCCCACATGCCAGAATCCTTGGATGTGTGAGTCCCTTATATAAAATGACATTGTATTTACATACAGCATATCCGCATCCTCCATTATACTTTAAAGCATCTTTGTATTACTTGAGTGTAAATGCTATGTAAGTAGTGGTATTATTCAGAGAATAATAACCAAAAATCCTGTGCTTTTTCACTAGTTTTTTCCCGGATATTTTCAACCTGTACCATAGTTGGTTGAATTTGTGCATGTGGAACTTGAAGATACAGAGAACTGATTATAAGTCTTTTGGTCTTTTTTTGAGACAGGGACTTGCTGTGCGGTTCAGACTACCCTTGAACTCACTTTGTACCCAGGCTGGCCTCAAACTCTCGGTGATCCTCCTGCCTTAGCCTCTGAGTGCTGGGATTACAGGTGTGCACCACCATACCCAGCTGTAAAGTTTTTAAAAATAGTTCTCCTCGTGCCAGGGATTTAGCCCAGCAGATCAAGTGCTTGCCTGGTAAGCACGAGGTCGTGTGTTTGATCCCCGGTACCAAAAAAAGAAATACTATAAAAAAAAAATTTTCCTGTTTGTGGAAGTTTCGGTTGTGTGCAACTTTTTACTATAACATAGATTTCCACTGTGTGAACATTGTATTACTATTATGAAAATTTGGAGTTCATTTCCTTGTGCACACATGTTTCTTTACAGCAAAGGTAAGCATCCTTTTTCTGTAAAAGCCAAACAATATCTTATTCTTTGTAGATCATAGAATCTCTGTCATAGGTGTTACAAAAGAGTATGGTTATGTTCCAATAAAACTATGTGCACTTGAACTTCATATAATTTTCTATATAACCTTCTTTTGAGTTTTTTTTTTCCCCTCTCAGCTATTAAAAATGTAAAAATCATGGTGGTGCACACCTATAATCCCAGTGGGTTCAAGGCCAGCCTGAACTGCATAGTGAAACCCTGTCTCAAAAAAACAAAAAAAGCAAAGCACCAGACAATAGGCCAGATTTGGCTGGTTTCTAGCTCACTGACACCCAACCAAGGATATTCTTTAAGCAGTGGAATGAATGATTGGATCCCAGAGCATATGTGGCTTCACTTTCACTCTGCGTGTTGGCAAATTAATCTCCAAAATGGTTTCTATAGCACTTTTTAAAGCTTTTCTAAGTTTCTGCAAGTCATCACCCTCTTCATACTGATATTTTAATTTTTGCCATTCTGATTCGATTATCAAATGGTGGTTTGAGCCTATGATATTCTATACTGAGGTTGAGTATCTTTGTTGTATTTACAAAATTTCATTCAACACTGAAAAGATATCAAGGGCCAACTTAATGTTAAACTATTCTATGTAGTTATGATGGATTATAGATTCAGGAGTGTAGTCTTTGGGCGGAATTTTTAGATTGAGCGTCTCTTACTGAGTTACTTCACATTTTTAAAGAATAGAATGATTTTATAAACAATTACTTAATGCAGTCATTTATTTTTCCTTTAGTGGCTTGTGGTAGGAGTGTGGTTGTGTGTATGATTTAAGAAATATTTTGGTTTTGTTGGTCCTCCATATCTTAATTTTTGTTTAACTATTTTTTTTTTATTTCTTCGGTTTTTGTGTCAGCAGAGGAGTAGCAGTCAGCATAGGCTGGAGGAACAGAATTTGAAAATCTGATTTTGTATTTTGTATTCCTTTAAAATTTTTTTTTTGTACTGGGAATCAAACTCAGGACCTTGCATTTGCTAGACAGCCACTGTCTTGAGCTGAGCGTCCAACCCTAAAAAATTTTTTTAACCTTTGAAATAATTTTACTTTTATAGGAAAGTTGTATGACTGCAACAAAGGCTTCTCATTTATCCTTCAGTCAGTTCTTTCAATGTTAATTTAAAACTGCTTTACCATATTCTCTTTTAGATATTTATTTACAGCTATCTAAACATGTTATTTTTGAGTCATCTGAAAGTAAATTTTGGACATGGTGCCCATTTAACCCTTATTAATTCATTATTCCACCTGCAGACTTTCCTAAGGAACTGTACATTCTCTTACATTATTGGAGTGCCAGATAGGTATGGTGGTTCATTCCTTAATGCCAGCACTTCGGAAGGCCGAGGCAGGAGAATTGTCAATTTAGCAGGACTGTTTGAAAAAATTTATATAAAGAGATGGGAGTGTAGCTCAATGAAAAGGCCCTGAATTCAATCCCTGTGTACTGTAAAACAAAACAAACCCACCAGAACATAGGCATCAAAATCAGAAAATTAACACTTACATGATACTGTTGATCTATAGGTTTTTTTCCCTCAACTTTTACTACTTGACCTAAAGGTGTTTCTTGATAGCAAAAGAAAAACTGGTTTAGGATTCAGTGTAGAATCATTGTATTTCATTTATTTCTTTTATCTCTTTTGTCTCCCTTAGTATGGAAATAACTTTTCAGTCTTTGTCTTTCTTGATCTTACTGCTTTACAGAAAATGGGGTGGTTATTTTGTAGTTGGGGTGTACCTCGATTTAAGTTTATCTGGTGTTCCCCCATGATTTGATTCAGGTTATTATTATTTTTTAGTAAGGAATGTGCCACAGAAGTGTTTTTTGTTTGTTTTTGTCCCTCTCAGTATGTCATATCTAGAGGCCCATGATAGCAGTTTTTCCTGTTACTGGTCAGTCAAAAGTAACCTAGTTAAGGTGATGTTTGCCAGATTTCCTCATCTAAAGTTGTTTTTCCTTTGTAATAAATGCTATGTTGAGAGCTACTTTGAGACAAGTAAATATGCTGATATTTTTTGTTGCTGTTGACATTGCTGTTATTTTGTGGTGTTGGAGAAGGAAAAAGCCAGAATCTCTCACATGGTTAACATGTGCTGTGTTGTTGAGCTACATCTTCCTTCCTTCTACCTCCCCACGTGTTCATCCACCCGAGACAGAGTCTGGCTAAATTAAATTGCCTGTGCTGGGCTGGTCTTGAATTTTTGAATTCCTGATGAATTTTTGATCTTCTTGCCTCAGCTTCCTGAGTAGCTGGGATCACAGGCCTGCACCATCACACTTGGCTAGTATCTTGTTTCTCATCAAATTTTACCCATTAGTTTTAGTATCCAGTGATGATTCATGACAGAGTTAGTTATTGTAATCTTTCTCAAACAATGAGTTTCCGGGTACGTACTTCCTTACACATTTATTCACATTTTACTAATAACCTTTAAGATAAAGCAACCTGTCTTTCATCAGGCTTACCTGCTGTAGCCAGTTATTGTGCCTTTCTGGAGTTCAGTAATTAAGTTTTCTTCTTGCTGGTTTTTTCCTCAACCTTCTTAGATATTTTACCCCTTTGTCTCATTGCACCAAGTAGAACCTTCACAACATAGTTGAATAGACTTGATGTGGCTTATTGCAGGGGGATAGTGAATAATTAAGATTTTGGCTGAAGATTTTTGTAGTTACTGTTTTAGATTAAGAATGTTCTATACCTTGTTTGGGAATTTTTGTTCTGCTGTGAATGAATATTGTTAATTACACATGTCAAGTGTTAACTTTTGCTTTTTGGAATAAACCCTACATAATTTTGATGTGTTCTTGATTCATCTCTGGATTTAATTTGCTATTTTTTTTTCCCCCTGCACCCGGGATCAAACTAATGACCTCCCGCTTGCCAGGTTTGTCATGCACTGAGCTAAATCCCCAGCCCTTGTCATTTTGAGACAGGGCCTCACTATGCCGTTCAGGCTGGCCTTGAGCTAACTTTGTAGCCCAGAGTGGTCTCGAACTCGCAAGGGTTCTCCTGTCTCAGCCTGCCGAGTGCTGGGATTACAGGCATGTGCCACCAAGCCCAACGGTTTGCTAATATTTTACTTAAGGTTTTATGTCTTTGTCTTCATGTGAGATTGCGTAGTACAGTAATTTTTATTTTTATTTATCTATTTATTTATTTATTTATTTATTTTTGTCTTTTTGAGACTGGGTCTCGCCATGCAGTTCAGTCTGGCCTTGAGCTCACTTTTTATAGCCCAGGCTGGTCTTGAACTTGCTAGGATTCTCCTGCCTCAGCCTCCTGAGTGCTGGGATTATGGGCATGTGCCACCACACATAGCCAGTAATTTTCTTGAATGCCATTGTCAGATTTGGGATTAAGTATTCTGACTTCATAAAAAAAAGCTGCAAAGTGTTTTTTAAAATTTCTGGAAAATTTAGGTAAAGTTGGTGCTATTTTCTTAGAAGTTTTGGGAAAACAATATTGGCATAGGTTTCTAAGCCTGAGCTGTCCTTTCTGGGAAAATTTGTGGTAATGAACCCAGTTTCTTTTACTGATAAACCATTAGAATCTTTTGCGTTTTGTATCAGTTCTTGTGTTAGAGGCATTTGGTTTTTTGCCTTTGATCAACTGAATCAGTTCCTAATAGAGTTTCATCTTTTATTATTTCTGTTACAGCTCTTATGTACAAGTATTTCCTCCTGGACTTCTTTATGTTCTTACTGGGTTTCTGGTTTCCCCTCCTTTTATTATTGTCATGTTAGTGGAGAGTATGGAGAAGTATGTGAGTTGGGTCAGGGCTCGGTGGTATATTGCTTGCCTAGTCTGCTTGAGACCGTGGGTTCTATCCCCAGCACTGCAGGAGGAAAAAAGTAAGACGTGTGTTTGTTATTTCAGTGGGATCTTTTAACTTTTTTCTTTCTTTCTCCTCCTTAATTTTGTTAATAGGATATAGTAGAAACAATTTGCCACTCATAATTCAGATCGTGAACTAAATACCATATTCAATTGTGGACTCAGGGACTTTCTGTTTTGTGTTTGTTTTTATTTTAATTTGAGACAGGTTTCTACTAAGTGGCCAGGCTGGTAATCCTTCTGCCTCAGCCTATAGAGTAGTTAGGATTAGAGGTGTGTACACTATACATCGTCAGTAACTTTTTAGGGTTTTGTTTTTTTTTTTACTTGAAGTTGCCCTAAATGTATGTTTTAAAAATTTGTTGCTTTTTTTTTTTTTTGGTAATTTATTCTTCCTTCATTAGAAATTAGTATTTTTGCCAGGTGTGGTAGTGCACATCTGTAAACCCCAATACTCAGGAGATTGAGGCAGGAGGATTACTGCAAGTTTGGGGTCAGCCCGGACTACATAGTGAGGTTTTTTGTTGTTGTTGTTTTGTTTTGGTAGTGAGATTAGAACTCAGGACCTTGAGCTTGCCAGGCAGGTGTTGTGCCACCGAGCTATATCCCTGGCCCCTAGTGAGTTGAAGACCAGACTGAACTATGTAGTTCCTTTAGTGCATAAATACAAGGTCATCTCTTTTTGACTTTTGAGACAGGTTCACTTTACATTCAGTGTTTTAAAACTTTTTATTTGGCAGGCTTTTAAATTTATAGGGAAATTTCAAAGATGACATAGAGAACTAATTCCTGTACATCTTTCTCCCTTCTGCTAAGGTTGCCACTGTGTGGCGAGGGGGCAGGAATTGAATCTAGGGCCTTCACACTGAGTTACATTTCCAGCTCCCCCACACATAGTTGCTTGTTTGGTTTTGCTTTGTCTTTTCTGAGACAGGATCTCACTGTGCAGTTTAGTCTGGCCTTAAACTTACTTTGTAGCCTAGGCTGGCCTGAACTCCCAGCCAATTATCCTGCCTAGGATTACAGGTGTGTGCCACCATGCCCAATGGTCGTTTATTTTTGAGACAAGGTTTTACTGAGTTGCCCAACTGGACTCAAACTTGAGATCCTCCTGCCTCAGCCTCCAAATTACAAGTGTGGATCACTATACCCTGCTGCCATTTGTGTATTTGTTGAAACTCAGAAATTTAGTGTCATTCATTATAGTACTATTAACTACCAACCTAATTTGGATTTTATCAGTTACTTCATTAATGGTCTGTTAGTGTTCCAAAGAAAAATCCAAGACTTTAGATTTGGCTTTTATTTTTATTTTTGTTTGGTCTAATTTTGGTTTTTGACAGTCTATTAATCTTTCCTTGTTTTTCATAGCCTTGATGTTTTAAAGAATACTGGTCAGATATTTTATCGCCCTGAGTATGGATTTGTCTGATTTGTTGTTGTTGTTGTTGTTGACTAAACCGATATGATGAATTCTGGAGAAGAAAACCAGAGAAATACTACTTTCATTATAGTATATTAAGGGATATGCCCCACGAATAAGACATATCTTCATTTATGCTAATCTTGATCACTTGACTGAGATGGTGTTTGTTGGATTTCTCCTCCGTTTTTCTTCCTTTTCTGTAATCTCTTTTTAAGTGAGTTAACAAGGCCAGACCATACTGAAGGGGTACAGATTTAATAAATCCTCTCACTGGAACGATGATGTGCATATATTATTTCAAAATTTTGTATGAGGAAGATGTATCCCTTATCCCCATTTGTTTTATTTGGTGGTTATAATCCAGTGCTGATGTCGTTTTATATTTTGCTAAAGTTGTTCCAACTTTGCTTAATTAACAGTTGGAAGTTCTTTCAGGTTGGCTCCTGTAACTTTTAACATACCCTAACCTCACTCCTTTTTTTGATCTGTGTGTCGTTTTTCACCCCTCTAGGAGCACCTAGTCCTCACAGAAGAAAGAATGTTATTTAGAATCCAAGACTGGATTACAAGCGTGCTCATTGATATTGGGGTATCACTACTTCTAGACCCTCTTAGAACACAGAATACTAGCTGTGTATACTAATTCATGTCCTTGTATACATATGTGTGTGTATATGTTTATATATGTATATACCCCTTTGTATATATATATTCAGTAAACATGGGCTTGTACTGGTGTCTTTGACTCAAATCTAGCACCACAGCACTCATTCTAGTTTCCCCTTTTGCTTATTTGTAACTTTTTTCTGATGGAAAAATCTTGTTTCTATTATCTGCTATTTGTTATCTTTTCAACCCCAGTATATATGTAAAGAAGTGCCCATCAGTTGTCTCCTATTTCATATTTCTGGTTGTAGACTCATGTTCTTTTCTCTATTTCTTTGAGGTTTGCATTAATGTTTGCATATTTTTAGAAAGGATTTATGCTTGTTTATGTTATTCAGAGTGAGCCTCCCCTCCTCAAAAAGTTTTCTTTTTTAGGTGTGATAAAATATTCATAACATGAAGTTTGCCATTGTAACAATTTTTAAGTGCATTGGCATTAAGTATATTCACAGTGACATATCCACCATCCATTTTCAGAGCTGTTTCATCATTTCAAACAAAAAACTCTGTCTCCATTAACAAAAATAACTCCATTCCACTCCTTCCTCTTGCCCCTGGTAAACTGTATTTTATTTTCTGTCTCTACAAATTTGCCTATTCTAGGAACCTCACATAAGGTGAATTTGTGAGTATTTGTCCTTGTTTCACCAAGTATAGTATTTTCAGGGCTCATTCATTGCATAGCATGTGTCTGAATTTCATTCCTTTAATAGTGTAGCAGACAGAGAGAGAGATTTACGAATTCACCTAGATCACGTTGGCAATTCTGTGATTGAACTTTTTGAGAAACTCCTAGATTTTTCCATAATGATTGCGGTATTTCACATTCCTACCAGAAATGCACAAGAGTTCCAGTTTCTCCTACTCTCACCTGAAATGCTTCCCATTAAAACAAAAAAAAAGAGACCATCTTAATGAGTGAGATGTCTCATTATGGTTTTGATTAACATTATCCTGTTAGCTAATAATGTTGAGCATCTTTTCATCAGAAAGTTTTGGGTTTTGGTTTTTTTATTAGTTATTTTTAAAAGCTAGAATGCTGGGCATGGTATTGCATGCTTATAAGCCAACACTCAGGAGGCTGAGGCAGGAGTATCTCTTGAGTTCAAGGTCAGTCTGGGCTATATAGCAAGACTTGTCTCAGAAGGGAAGGAAGGAAGGACAAATGAACTAGAACATTTGCTTGGCCAGCCATTGCAATTCTCAGCATGAACTCGATGCTATAGTAGTTGCCCTAATGGGTTTAGGTGACGTTCTTCAATGAAATCTGTGGCTTACAATTTTTAGGTGCCTCATTTGAATAGTCCTGATGGTCGTTTCATCTTTTAGCCTTGGCTTTCCCAGTATACTTTCTCTTATACTTGATAAGGTAGTTTTATTTGCCATAGGTAGTACATTGTGGGTATTTTGTTACAGTGATTTACAAATAATAGCATTCCCTTCATCATCTTGCTTCAGCATCTGAGACCAAAGATAAGGCTATTTTAATTATGAATTTTTCTGTGCTATGTTAAGTTGTGAAAATTCTGACCTCAGTCCTTAGTAATTGTGGGCTTATGATTAGGAATTCTTGCGTTAGTCCAGTTGGGCTGCTGTAGTAAAGTATCATGTACTGGGTAGCCTTTGAACAATACATTTCTCATGGTTCTGGGTCTGAGAAGTCACATTAAAGTTTGCAGATTCAGGATCTGATAAGGATCTACTCTCTCATACATGGCACCTTCTGACTGTATCTTTCAGTGATGAAAGGGCAAACAAACTCCCTTAGGTCTCTTTTATAGGGGCATCCATCCACAAGGACTCTGTTCGGTATCTCCCAGAGGCTTTACCACTTAATACCATCATTTTGGAGGTTGTGATTTCAACATCTGAATTGAGGGAACACAAACATTTAGATTGTAGCACTAACCATGAGGTAGGTATCTTTATTTAGTTCAATTCAAAAACCCAGAGCCAAGGGTAAAAACATCAGTTATTCCTGGTGTCTTTTCTTCAGTGAGTTTCTTCTTTATGTAACCCTCCTGGTTCACTTAATCAGGATGCTGCCCTGTGGGTACTCTGATTTTTCAGCCTGACTTCTCTCATGACTCTAAACTTCAAGTCCAGGAGGTAGGGTAGCAGGTTTTTGTCATGTGCTTGGAATGTCACTTGCCTCATTTTTGAGTTTCTCACTTTGTGGCTTCAGAGCAGCTGGTGGGGAGTGGGTAAGCCATGTACTTAGGAAATTATTTTTTTAACATTGGACTGAGCACCTTTGCTGTTCTGATCTACAGTTTTTTTGGTCTTAAAATTAACCACAGTGGGATATAGAGAACCTTTTGTTTGTCTCTGTTAAAAGGCAGAGGTGATTGAATTTAAGGAAAAGGCTAACCGCCTGGCTGTGTTTCTTATATGGATAACTGTCATTTAAAAAAAAACAAAAACAAAACAGATTTTAACACGTTCTGTTTCTCTGTGGAAGTAAAAAGTTTACAAGAAGTCAAAGGTAACCAAATTAAGGAAAATCTAATCAAAGAGCTTGAGAAATGCTCAAATTTATTATATACTGAATAATTCTATTAATGAATACTTATCTCAGTTTGTTTTTATTTCAGCTTTGACTAGATCAGAGTCTAAGAGAGATGGAGGTTTTAAAAATAATTGGAGCTTTGATCATGAAGAAGAAAATGAAAGAGATACAGATAAAGAGTAAGGATTTTTTTTCCCCTCAATTGTTTTATAAGAATGGAACTTTTGATTACAAAAACAGTTTATATTCTGTGGAAAGATTTTTTGTTGTTGTTTTGGTTTTTTGAGACAGGGTCTCACTATGTAGTTCAGACTGGCCTCAAAATTCAAGGCAATCCTCCTGCCTCAGCCTCCTAAGTGCTGGGATTACATGTATGTGCCACCACGCTCGGTATAAAGATTTTTTGAAGTGTAATATTCTTATAAAAACATTGGAGCTGGCTATGTTGGCACAAGCCTGTAATCCCAGGATTCTGGGAGGCTGAGACAGGAGGATTGCAAACACAAGCTCTGTGTGAGCAATTTTAGAGACTTAACAAGACCATGTCTCAAAATTTTTAAAAAAATTTTTTTAAAGGAACTACGGATATAACTCAGTGCAAAGGCACTGGGTTTAATTCTCAGTGCCAGGAGAAAGGTGGAAATTTAACTCTTAGATGATAGCATTAAGATCATTGATACAGCAGTTCTTTATTGGTAAATACTTTTGCTATTATATTTCTCAGTCTTTTGAAATGTACAGATATGTGCATGTAATACATGTAAACTTGTTAAAAATTGATCATACAACAGAGTTTAAATTAAGGACTTTTTTGTTTTAAAGAAAGAATTTTCAAACTGTTTAGGCAGCAGTTTGAAAAACCATCATTTATTATGTGCAAGTGAACCACAGATTAAGACTCTTCAAGGAATTTTTTATGAAAATTTTAATCTTATATTTTTCTTCCCTGGTTGTAGCCATACTACCTCTTTGATCCTAGATTAGATTGCCATCAGAGAAAGCACCACTATAAATGATAAATTCAGATGTTTATCCAGACAGAAGTTAAGCAAAATTCTCATCACACTTTGTTAATGTAGTTGGAATGAATACTGTGTAAAAACTTTAAATAGTTTTCAATAATATTTGTTGCATGTCCTGAAGTATACTACAAATTCTTTCAGCTTTCAGTTTCTTACTGATCTGGTTGTTCACGGACTGACTAGTAAACAAATTTAGAGAAACATTAATAGGCACAAAGTTCTGCAAAATTACAAATATTTTGTAGAGACTTTACACAAGTCATTCCGAGCACATTGACTGAATATTGCAGCTGCTTTGCTGTGTGGGCAACAGCACTTTATGTACCTTGAAATTTTATTTGAAGAACTTCGAACTAGTAAATCTCTCATTTAGAGTCACACTTTTATTATCCTTTTTTGTTTTGTTTTCTGATTTTTTTTAACTTTGTTATAGACATTTAGAATTTTTCTAGTTGTGAAAAAATAGAATTAAGTATGAAGTTCAGCTGAAGAGAAAGTAGACTTCTTTCAGACATTTTTACAAAATGTAAGAGAATTTTTAACCTTGATGAGTTTTGGGGTATGTGTAAGAGTGGTGAACGAAAATTTTGCATTTTTTAAATAAATAACTAGAATTTTACTATAAAAAGCCTAGCACAATTGTTGTCAGAAAGGTGTGTTTGATTTTGATCATCATGGTTGTATTTAAAAAAATTGGATTTTTAAAGTGCTGTTTCTTATTAGTTGATTTTTTTTTAAACAGTGTATTTTCTTTTCCTATGCTGTATTTTCTCTATTCTGCTTCCTTAAATGTCAAAGACAGAAAGGAAAAATGAGTGTTAGTACACAAAATTCATAGTTAAAAAATAAGATTTATTTGTGGCCTATGATCTCAGACTTGGCCTGCCACCTACCTGATTGATAAAAATTTTATTGGCACCCAGCTGCTTGTTTAGTTTATGACTGTTTTCATACAACACAGGTAAAGATGAGACTATATAGAGACCATGCATATAACCTGCAAAGCCTAAAATACTTCACTATGTGGTCCTTTACTGAAAAAGTTTACTGATTGCTTGAATTGGTTGAGCATAGAAGATAAAACTTCTGAATTTAATGTATAGGTTGTAATTGTTACTTAAAATTCTTTCCCCTTATTTTCTGTATAGTGGGGCAAATCTACTCAGTGTAGAAGATGATGAGGATTCTGAAACCTCAAAAGGAAAAAAGGCAAGTGTTGCTTTTAAAATTTTTTCTTTTAAGTTACATATTAAAAACTCCACTTGAAGAAAGACTTAACATTTTTTAATTTGTAATCCCAGTGCCAGTTTCCCCACCCCAGAGACAAATAGTATTCCTAGCTACTTTTTTTATCCCGATGGAAATATTTGTTAGCCAATTTTGTGTTACATTTTTATCCTAGTAGGATCAACTTTTTAATCTTTACCAATGAAAATAGTATCATGTAGTCTTTATTTGTACTTTTTAAATTACAGATGGGGTTGAACACCTTTTTGTATGTGTAGTCCATTTCTATTTCCTTTTTGATAATTGTTAATTAATGTCCTATATCCATTTTTCTATTTGGCATTTACAGTATTATAAGGATTCTTTTTATGGTATCTAAGACACATCTTGACATCTGAAATTTACACATTTTATAATGATAAATGATAATTTAAATAATAGTACATCTTACAGTGGTTTCTTAGGTTTGATACTAGTTGCTAATATAGTCAGAGACAATAGGCAGTAAATTTAATAAGAATGAATTCTGAGAAATGTGTTCGTATGCATTTTCCTTGTGTGAACATTATAGCGCATACATACACAAAACAATGGTATAGGTCTGTCTCTGGACTTGGCCCCAATGTAGATCAAAAAAATGCAGTAAACATGAGATGTGTAAGGCTACTGTGGGGTGTAACAACATACAATAAACATTTTTAAAAATTCTGTTATATAACTAGGAGTTCATTCTAAAACAAGAAAAAGGTATTTAAATATGCAATCCAGTAACATAGTTCAGATTATCATTTTTAAACATTATATATTGTGCTTAACTGTATGTGTTAAACTTTCATATAACTGGCTGCCAGTGAGTTTGTTTATACTAGCATCACTACAAGTACATTATGATGGCTGTTCTGTCACTAGGTGACAGTAAGTTTTCATCCTTAGTCTTATGGGACCACCATTGTATGTATATTCAGTCTGTCATTGACCACAACATCAGTATTCAGCACATAGCTGTATTTTAACCCAGTTATTTCACTAGGCATTTTGTTTTGTTTTGTTTTTTATGTAACTATTGCATTAGAGAAAATGTGTTTTCTTATGCTATCAAATATATCAGTCCATCCCCTCCCTTGGTGCTATGGATTAAACCCAGGGCCTTTGTACTGAGTTATGCCCATGCCATATCCTCCCCTGGTTTAAATTTTGAGACAAGGTCTCTTCAACTTGCCCAGCTGGACTTGAACTTGGAATCCTGACTCAGCCTCTCAGAGTTCTGTGATTACAGGTGTGTGCCTCCTCAGTCATTTTTATGGCTTTTGAATTTATTGTTTCCTAGTGATATTAATGGAATTACTTGCTTTGTCTTATTAAAAATATAAAATAATTTTACTAACATAATTACCAATAAAATGACTTAAGAATAGTTTTCCTTATATCTCTGGTGTTTTGGTGGCATCACCAGGCATATCTCACTAGGAATGTAGTTAAATTACAATTTTGAGATCACTTTAAATTACTTATTTTTTGTTGCTAATTTTTCTAGCTGAATGGAGAGTCATTCTTTTTTTAACTTAGTTTTTATTTTAAGAAACTGCTTATCATTTTGGTTTAATTTATAATTCTTTAAAAGAAATTTACATAGTTTGTGTCACATCTATAAAGAAATTATATTCTGAGGTGTCTAGTTTTTGTGCTGATTTACTGTATTCCTTTTTTTCCCTGCTGGCAGTCTGTTTTAAAAATTATGTTTTAGCCTTTCATTATTACTATTTTTAATATAAGTGTGTATCACTTTTTTTTTTTTTTGAGACAGAGTCTCGCTATGTGGTTCAGGCTGGTCTAGAACTTACAGTAGTCCTGACTCAGCCTGCTGAGTGCTGGAATTTATATCACCCTTCTTAGAAAAACTATCTGTAGATTTTTAAACCTTAATAGTATACTATGCACATCTCTCTGTAGAGAGATCATTATCATTCCTTTTATTGTAGTACCCCATTCAGTGGGTATGCTAGATGTTCAGTTAGCCCCCTGGTCGTAAACAGATATTCCTAAGACTTCTATATTACACATAGTGCTTTAATAAAACCTTGTAATTTGCATACATTTTTTAATACCTGTATATTTGTGGGATAGATTCCTAGAATTGCATTTTCAATTTTAGGAGGCAAATTCCCATGTAATTTTGCTAGCTGTTGCCAAATTTATCACTCATGGGTGCTAACATGTGACATTCCTACTAGCAGTATATAAGAGTTCATATTTCCTTTTAGCTTGTAGAGTATGTGGTCAGACTTCTGCCAGTTTGATATAATCTACTCTTTACATATTTCTTGTACTTAACAATTTAATAGCATTTAATTTTTGGTACTGGGAATCGATTTTTTTTGTTTGTTTGTTTTTTTGGCAGCACCAGGAATCAAACTCATGACCTTGCACTTGCCCAGCAGGCTCTTAGGCTGCTGAGCTAAATCCCCGGCCCTTGTCTTTCTGAGACAGGGTCTCACTGTGCCATTCAGGCTGGCCTTGAGCTCACTTTGTAGCTCATGCTAGTCTGAAACTCGCAAGGATCCTCCTGTCTCAGCCTCCCAAGTGCTGTGATTACAGGCGTGCACCACCAGGCCCGGTGATTTTTTTTTTTTTTAAAGGACTTTGAAATTTACGTTTTTCAGGGATGGGGATGCAGCTCAATGATAAAGTGATTACATACCATCTGTAAGGCCCTGGGTATGAGTTCCAGCACCATAAAAAATAAAACAATGTTTCTCAAAAAATTTACTTTTTTCCCCTTTATTTATGTATTTTCTTTCTCTGCAACATCTGTTTTGTCATAATTAAGGATTTTTTTTTAAAAATTTATTTTTAGCTAGAGATTGAAGAATTTACTGCATTAGATATTTTTCTCTAATACTGTGAAGTTTTTCCTTTCTCCCTCTGTATCCCTTCCTCACAGACTGGAGGCTGAACCCAGGGCTTTGCACATGCTAAAGAAGTGCTCTGCCACAGATCTATATCCCCAGCTCTTGTTAAATTTGATTTTTAGATAAGGTTTTACTAAGTTGCCCAGGCAGGCTGTGAACTTGTTATTTTCCTGCCTCAGCCTGTTGAGCAGCTGAGATCACAAGTGTGCACCCCTCCCCCACCTACCCTTATGAATTGACAAGGCCAGTTCACATAGTTAAACCTGTCCTCTATATGTAAAAGTCTGTTTTTTATTTCAATATAGATGTAAATTTGCATTTTCATAGTAATCGTTTCATTGTAGAATTCTGACACAGAAAAATATAACTTTGGTTTTAAACTTGTTTGTTATGTGGTCATGATCAGGCACAACAGATTTTAAATTCTCTCAGTTAGTAAATGCAAATTTTCATCACTTTTGCTTTTCTGTTTTGCAGTATAACGGAATTAACCACATATTACTTTGGTCCAAAATACCTGTTTGTGTTTTTGTTCCTTTCTTCAAGATAGGGTCTTGCTATGTAATTTAGGCTGGCCTAGAAATCATTATGTAGCCTAGGATGGCCTCGAACTCATGGTGATCCCCCTGCCTCAACCTCCTGAGTGCTGAAATTACAGGCATGCACTACCACATCCAGCTAAAATAAATAGCTAATTTTTAACTCATACTTTACTTTTGACAGAAATATACATAAAATATGGAAAGGCACAAAACTATTTTGTACAAGAGAGGTTTTAGATGCATTTCAGATTGTCTTGATGGTTTTTGGACTCTAAAATAGTTATTATATGTTTTGTAAAGTGTAAGAGGGGTTATTATGAGAGGAAGTGGGAATGGAAATGCTGTATCTTTTTCTTCAGTTGAGTTTTACAATAAATCAGTAAAGGTAGAAGAAAGGAGATTCAGAAGATTGATTTGACTGGACATTTCCATCCCTTTTTATGCTTTGGAAAGTCTTTGTGCTTCCAAGAAGCTCACATATCCTTTGATTTTGACTGGCTTGAGAGTAATGTAGGTCTGTATGGGTCATTGGTTTAAACTAATACCTGATAGCATGTTTTCTGTATTTGAAAATAAGAATAGATTTAGGAAAAAGCCCTTGTTTTGGTTCACAGTCTTAAAATATCTTTTTTTTGTTCCATAGAATAATTGTTGCCTTTAGGTTTCTGTAGTTTCACCGTGTTGCTTTATATAAAAGATAAAAAAGAAAAATCATGTGTTTTGCTGTGAAAAAAGATTGGCTATTATCTCTGAATGTTGCCCTTCTACATTTATTAGGGAAAGGGGCTCCAAGTGGACATAGTGGGACCATCATTTGTTTTCATAACACAGCCTGAATTTTGTTTTTAGGCTAAAGGAACACACACTGAAAAATCATTTTTTATATTCTGGATAAATTTTCTTAGCCTACTTTTAGTTCACTAACTTTTATCTTCAGCTGTATTTCATCCGCTGTTTATCCGTTGTTTTCTTTATTTTCAAAAACTACAGTGGCATTTATCACTTGTAGACCCTTTCTATTGGTTGCCTTTCAAAACTGGGTTTTCATATAGCATCTAGTGCTTTCTTTATTTTTGCAGTTTCTGCTTTATTTTTAGAATTTAAATGTTTTAACATACACGTTTTAATGCTTCTAGTAATTTGGTATCTTAGATTTTCTTATCTTGAAATTTATATTTGCGAAACTTACTGAATATTCATTCTTTAGTTAAATTTATTATGTGATGTATAATTTTGAGTGGAAGATAGTACATTGATAATTTATGCACATTAGCAGCCCCATTGTAATATTCATGCAGCAAATGTATATTGAGCAGAATGTTCTTGATGCTAGCAATATACAGGCTTCTTTTCCTGTGGAATTTCAATTCTAGTAATTGGCTGATCTCATTAGTTACTGAATGATTTAGGTTACATTTAGGAACTGGCAAACTAAAGCCCATGACCCAGATACAGCCTGCAGACAATGATGCATAAACTAGAATAGGTTTTGTATTTTTAAGTGTTTGGGAAAATAATCAGAAGCATGCTATCTCTTAAGTAAAAATTATGTAAAATTCGAATTTGTATCCATAAATGAAAATTTTTGGAAAACAGCCATACTCCTTCATGTATTGTCTGTGGATGCTTTTGTCTTGCAACAACAGATGAGAATATTTGGACAGAGTTGTAGATGGAGCAAAGACTGTATGACCAAAAAACCTAAAATATTTACTATCCGGCATATTGCAGAAAAAGTTTGTCAGTCTCAATGCAGCTGTTTATACCATATAAATGTGTTCTACACATTGTGATAGAAAAACATAAAGTCTTTCTAGGTGGCTGGCATATTAATCAGACAATATCACATTTTAACCCTAATAACTGTCTATTTTATAGGATCATTGTGAGATTTATGAAACTATGTAACTCACATAATGCATGGCACCAGCAGTCTTCCATAACAGCTGCATTTTGTTAGCATTATTAAATGTTACTGAATCTTTGCAGATTAGTTTTCCTTTTTGCAAATAATGATATCTTTATAGTTGCAAAATTGACACCAGTAAAGCCCATGTTTATAGTTGGCTTTCTAGTAGTATGATTGTTTTATGCTTAGCCATCTGTTCACAGTAGTTTTCCTGATGCTGTGCTTGCTTATCTGGAAAACTGTTTTAGGCTGGCAGGGAAAGGCAGATAAATTCCAGACAGAATATATCATCATGATTTTATTAACAGGAATACTGTAATCTGAGTTAATGAGCCATAAATGGTTCAACTTTTACTTATTTATACTTTATTTTTCCCTGATAATTTGATATAGGTTACCAAATTAAGAGCACAGAATTATGGAAAATAAAAACTGTTAGCAAAGTAAATATACCAGATTGTCTTAACACAATTTTATGTTGTGTGTGATTTTTGTTGTTGGGATGTTTTGTTTTGTTTTGTTTTTGTGGTACCGGAGATTGAACTCAGGGCCTTGTGCATGCTTAGCAAGCACTTTACCACTGAGCTGCATCCCCAGTCCTTGTTTTGTGTTTTTTGAGACAAAACTCAAGCTGACTTTGAAGTCACTTTGTAGTCCAGGCTGGTTTTGAATTCAGTGATCCTCCTGCGATTGTAGGTGTGTGCCCCCACACCCCGTTTAGGTTGTGTCAGCAGTAATCTCTGAATTTTCTGGCAGCTGGAATTATGCCTCACAGTTACATATTTGTGTGATAAAATCTTTACAAATTTATTTTCTGTGATTGTATAGAATGATCATAGTCCCAGCTACATTCTAAATATAACCCATAGTAGGAAACCTGACGAAGCTGGAGTTACTAGTTGTTTATTGCTATTTAGTTATAAAGCATACAAGCAACCTGTAAAAAAGCAGAATTGGGAACTTTAACAAATTTTACTTAAATGCGGCAGATTTTCTTGCTTTGATTACAACGTCTGGAGAGGGATATATACCATGCCATGCCACTGCTCTGCTCATGCCACATGCAACTCCCAGATACCCTAAACCCAGCATCTGTAAAAGAGCTAAAGAAGCAGACTTTAAAAATAAAAGCAGATAATTT
>RJWT010014372.1:0-21105 GCA_004365215.1 Cuniculus paca | reverse complement strand
TTAGGGAAGACTACTCAAGATCCTTCATGAAGGATGTTCACTGATAGCTCAGTTCTTTGTAGGAATTATGGACTGTGTTCTCTTTGTGATGGACCCTAGATGATATCAAGAAAAAGTGCACACATGTGTGTGTTTACTTATTACTAGTGATTACTCAGTCATTATGGTAGCTAATTTTTATTTCAATGGTTTTTACTCTATGAGTAGATTGTATAATACTTTTCTTAATAAAACACAGCATTATAAGTTTATAAGGATATAATATTAGCATCCAGAAAGATAGATCTAAAAATTATAATTTTTTTTTCCTCGAGAAACAGCCTAGTTTTTCCAGAGACTACCCTTCAACAAGTTGCCTGCTGCATACTTTAAGACGTTCCATGGAGGACACAGAGCAGCGACTCCATGTTCTATGTTGAGAGGAGCCTTTAGGTTTTCTGTGCCGAACCTCAAGATGTCGTTTCACCCAGGGCTGATACCTACAGCAAGAACATCTTGACCTCATTAGTCAGTTGTAATATTTTAACTTAGACATTTTGAAATGAAAAAAAGACACAATTTCTATTTTTTTAATAATTCTTATATTAAATCACAACTGAACTGTAAAAGAAAATGAGCTTTCATGGCCCCTTTCACTACAAAGCTGAGATATACACTGTTAAAGTGGGAGATTAACCAACAAACCTGTCATTGCTTGGCACATTGCCTGGGCTTGTCCCAGCTATTTAGTGTAGAGGAGAACTGCTCTTTAATTTCAGTCCATTGAAAACCAGAAAGAAAAATAAAAAACAAGCTGTTTTCCTAACATACCGTTCTAGTCTTGCATGGATAAATATAGGCACTTCTATTATAAATTAAACAGCACTTTCCTAAGCCTCTCTCTGAATCTCCTCTGTTAGAAAGATAATGAAGAGATGTAGATAGTATCTTGAACAGCATCATCCTCTGTGAAATTCCTTTCCTAGTCCTGACAATCTTCCCTGTGATGTCTTCTTAGGTAAATTGCTTTTAATTACATTCCTGTTGGCCTTTAGTCTCATCTTCCAAACTAAATTTTGCATTAGCATGGTGGGTCCAAGCAAGCCATACAATTTTATTATTTTTCTAATCTGAATTTTTTAAGAGAGAAATTTTAATGGCATATATTTCTTCCTAACCTCCCAGGCATCAATGGACATTCCAAACTCAGCTTGAATTTATGAAATCAAGCTTGGAGAAATTTATGTTTAAGCTTGGAGAAATTTTCCATATTTGCTAAAAATTAAAACATTTGAAGTTGATATTGGGCAAAAAATCACCTCTTAAAATTGATGATATGAGAAAATGAAAAGACTATTTTTACCATGAAAATAAAAAGTTAGTTTGGAGTGATAGGAGGAAGCAAGTGTAATTTTCTATTGCTGATAAACACGGAACTACAAACTCAGCAATTTAAAACACTGATTTATTAGGTTCCACATGTCAGAAGTGTAGTATGACATAACGACTTCACTTTTCAGGCTATGGTAAAGTGAAGTCACCGTGTTACAGGACTGGTTTTGCCTAGAGACATGGGAGAAATTTCACCTCCAAACTCCTCGTTCTTGGTAGAATTGAGTCTTTCCTTTCGTAAGACTGACATCTGTATTTCCTTGCTGGCTACCAGCTGAGGGCTGCTTTTAGTTCCTAAAGTTCTCCCACATTTATTCCTTAGAATGTGGTCACCTCCACCTTAAGGTTAACAATGGTACCTGGAATCCTTATGCTCCTCTGACTCGCTCCATCTCTGTGCTCCTAGATGTGATCTGGAACCCTAACGTAGTTGGGTTAGGGCTACCTGGATACTCTCATTATTGTAAGATCAACTAATTTGGGACTTTAGATCTGCAAAATCCATACATCATATAATCACCAGAGTGAAGTCTCCCAACAGCCACAGTTTTCACCCTCCTAGGAGAGATGATACAAGAATGATAGTCATTAGAAATCAGTTTGGACAAAAACTACTGAAAATTTCTCCTTTAGCTTGTTTTTGTTTTTTAGGTATTACCATTTGCTATAAACCATTCATTTATAATATTGATAATTACATGAATAACAAACATTAAAATACAATTTTGCTTCAGTTTTTAATACAATATTAGTAAAACTCAAATCCATGAATGTATTTGTAGATATGAAGCCACAGTGGTCCTCAGGAATCAATTATTTTAATTTTTCTTTTATTTATTTATTTTTTTTTGCGGCACCGGGGATTGAACTCACGACCTCGCGCTTGCTGGGCAGGCGCTTAGACCGCTGAGCCAGATCCCCAGGCCTTATTTTAATTTTTCTTATACAGTGTTTCAGTGTATTTAAATCATACTAGCTTCAGTCAGTTCCACATAAAAATAAGACCTTGGGAGGGCTTCAACATGGCTGAGTAGAAGAGGAGCCTTGTTCAGAGCTACTCAGAGAAATTCAACTAAAACATAGGTAACCGCAAGAAAAGGGAGGGACATATACCCTGAAACAAATCAATCTGACCTAAGACCAATAGATCAAGCCAAACATAGATAAAATACTTCATAAAATGTCCAGCTAGCCCACCCAGTTGCCAGTGGATCACTGGGTTGGGACAACTGCCCACAATACTTGGAATATTAAAAGAGGAGTGAGAAAAAAAATACATATATATATACCAAAATAATATGGTTAAATCAAGCCATACAGGATAGACTTGGAAAATAAGGTCTCCTGCCTCTTGTGCCTTCCTCCAAACAAGACACTACAGTCCAGCAGTAATTCTGCCAGCACAGACTGCTCCCTCCCTGACAGCAGACCGGTTTTCGTTTTTTTTGTTTTTCTTGCTTTCTTTTTCTTCCCTATTTCTTTTTTGCTTTTCTTTCCATTCCTTTTGTGCACCAGATTGCTAATTGAAACCTCCAGGACAAGATTAAAGACCACAGGGTTGCACAGTAAATGGAACAGCTAACCCCTCCCCCATGCCCTGTGGTTAGAGGTGTAAGGAACTAAACAGCCTTGCACCTAGGACTGTGAGCTCTGGGCTGTCCCCAGGTTGTTGGGGGTGGGGGTGGGAGCAGAAAGGCACCCCACACCACTCGCATCTCACCCAAGTAGGTACAGACTACAACCGAGGATAGTGAAGGTGGCAGCAGAATTTACAGAGTAATGAATGGGAAGTTAGCAGCCCATCTCAGGAGAGGAGTAAGAATTGGGCTGAGCAGCCTTGGACTGCAGCAGCAGCAGCAGAGGATCAGAACATGTCGCAGCATTTCACCCCACCCTGCAACAAGTGACCTGAGAGAACAGAGACTTGCCAGGGAAGAGGAACACAGAAGGCTGAGCAAGGACCAGGAGGAACCCAAGGTGCACAGGACTGGAAACAGCCCCTGTCCCTGTCTGAAAACAGCACAGCATCTGGGAGAGACACCGAAAAGAGAAACAGGGTAAAGAGTGGGAGGTTGTTAAGGGACACACAGAAAGTGCTGGCTAAAGACTCTGTTTCCAGGCCCCCACATCTGAAGGCCAAGGGCAGCCTTAAACACAGCACAGATTAGACGGGAATGGTGGCACATGCCTGTAATCCCAGCACTTGGGAGGCTGGGGCAAGAGGATCCTGGTGAGTTCTAGACCAGCCTGGGCTACAAAATGAGCTCAAGGCAAGTTTGAACTGCATAGTGAGACCTTGTCTCAAAAAGACAAAAAACAAAACAAAACAAAACAAACTCCACTGCAGGTTTGGCAGTGTTATCCTGTAGTTTTGGACGCTCAGTGGACACCATAGAAATTTTGTTTTCTTATTTTATTTTATTTAATTTTTCTTTTTCTTTTCTTTTTTCTTTTTGCTAGTTTGTGGTTTGTTTCAATTTCCTTTTTTTTTTGTCTTTTACCTAGATCTTTATCTATTAGTCTTCTTTCCCTCTTACCTCAATTTATCTCTATAGACTTAATAATATCTTCATATGAGTGAACAGTATCTCTAACTTTTCTGGTCAACTTCAATACTGCCTTGTTTACTCTTCATTGTTTCTCTTTTGCCCTCTTCCCTGGTTTCTCAAAGCTTGCACAATCATCTTTCATGCTTCCGCCTGGCTTTTACTTTATCTCTTTTTAGTTATCTCTGTTCTATTCACTGTCCTTCTTTTTTTGGGGGGGAACCAGGGATTGAACTTGACCTCGCACTTGCCAGGCATGTGCTTGTACCTGCTGAGCTAAATCCCCAGCCCCCTCATTGTCCTTCTTAAATTTCCCTACTACAGGGTAAATTCACTCTACTAAGGGGAAACACTTTGCATACAAGCTCCCAATTTATGATCCGTACTGTTATATAACTGTAGATTTTGCATCTATGGTTAAAAGTACAAAATTAATATTTACCACTGTTTGTCAGTTTGTAAACTGTGCTTGATTCTATTGTCAGTGCTAATTATATTACTTTAGCTAGGATGTCATATCTGTTTTAATCAGTTGTTTTCACTTCTCTAACAATACTGGGAAGTCTGGTGTAATCACTTCACCACACCCCAGCATCAATGGACTGAGGAAATGAGCCAAACAGATACCAACATGTCACTCTTAATTAATTAGAAAGGTAGGATCTTGGGAGAGACACAAACCAAGAACCTCCTATACACAGAAAATAACCTGAAGAAACCTGGCCTACAGAGGCCTTGATACTAGTGATAAAACTACCTACTACAAAAATTTACAAGGATAAACATAAAAAAAAGGTTTTAAAATAGAAAATGCAAGATGCAGAAGTAAAATGCAATCTCAAACCTCCAGCCCACCAAGAACAGGAGAAAATGAGATGGAGGAAAATGGAAGACACACTCCTGATATTTCTGAAATGATAGCAACTGAAGTAAAGAAACAAATCCATGAGGCTATAGAGGAAATGAGATTAGAAATAATCACTCAGGCAAAAAAGAAATGTCAAAATTTATAAAAGAATTGCTCAACAAATTTAGAGTAGAAACAGATAAAAAAGTACATGATGATAGGAAGAGAGAATTGTGAATGGTCAATATAGGAAAGAAATAGAATGCTTGAAATGGATTCAAACAGATATCCATGAAGTTAAACACTTCATTGAAAGCTGGCAAAACTGCTTGAAAAAACTGAAGGAAAGACTTTCAGACCTTGAAGACAGGATCTCAGCTAGGAATCATGAAAGGAAATATTTTTTGAAAATAACAAAAGATCAGGAAATAATTCAACAGCTACAAGATGATACAAAGAAAAATAATATAAGAATAATTGGTATCCCCTCCAATAAAAAAGAATAATTGATGTCAATGAAAAAGCAGGAGCCAAAAAAAAAATGACATAAAATACTGTTTGCAGAGTAATAGCAGAAAATTTCCCAAGCATGGGAAAAGAATCTATCATATAAATAAGTGAAGTATATAGAACTCCAATTAACCATAACCAAAATAAATCTACACCAAGAAATATAATAATCAGGATCCCAAAAATTCAGTACAAGAACAGAACATTAGAAACTTTTAGAGAAAAGAAACAGATCACCTATAAAGGAAAGAAGGCAGACTTCTCAACACATACCATCAAGTCGAGGAGAGTTTGGAGTGAAATATTTCAAGTCCTGAAACAAAACAACTTCGAACCCAGATTAATGTATGCTGCAAAACTACCTTTCAAAAATAATGAGGAAATAAGATGCTTCCATGACAAAGAACCATTGAAGAAATTCATGACCACCAAACCAATTCTACAAAAAGTATTGAAAGATATTCTAGGTAAAGATAAAAGTGACCATAATAACAAGAAAAAATCAGAAAGAAACCCCGAGGCAGGGAAGGCAACTAAACAGAGGGGAAAAGGAGGGAATCAACAGCAGGAAATAACATGACAAAGGTAAGGCAATACATATCAGTTATAACCATCAATGTAAATGACCTCAATTCACCAATCAAACAGATTGGTAGAATGGATCAAGAAGCAAGATCCAACAATATGCTGTGTACAAGAAACACATTTAATTCAAAAAGTAACTCGTAGACTGAAAGTCAAAGGATGAAAAATAATGCTTATTGCAATAGGAACCCAGAAAAAAGCAAAGGTAGCTATGCTGTTTGCACACAATATGAACTTCCGACCAAAAATGATCAAAAGAAATTAAAAAGGTCACCACATACTGGTTAGGGGAAAAATTCAAGAATTGATAACCATCATAAATATATATGAACCAAGTATGCTAGCACCAAACTATATAAGACAAATATTAATAGACAAAGAAAATAAAATAAATCACAAAATCATAACAGGGGACCTTAATATCCCATTGTCTCAAAAAGGTAGATCAACTAGACAAAAAAATAAGCAAAGAAATATCAAAAATGAACCAAAACTGTAAGCAAATGGACTTTGTAGATATTTGCAGAGTGTTCCACCTAACATCAGAATACACATTTTTCTCAGCTGCAGATGAGACATTCTCTAAAATAGACCATGTATTAGACTATAGAACATGCCTAAATAAATGCAAAGGAATTGAAATTATCCTATGAATATTATCAGACCATAGTGCAATGAAATTGGTAATTAATGGCAAAAGAAACTTCAAAAACTCCATAAACACATGAAAATTACATCATACACTCCTAACCAACCAATGAATCACAGGTGAAATTGAAGAAGAAATTAAACAATATCTACAATCAAACTAAAATGCAAATACAACACACTGGAACCTGTGGCATACATACAATGAGAGCAGTCCTAAGGGGAAATTTATAGCCATGAATTCTCACATCTGGAAATCAGAACAAGAAAGATAAATGACCTAATGCTGTACTTCAAGCTTCTAGAAAAAGAAGAGCAAGTCAAGCCCAAAGCCCATACATGGGAAGAAACTGTAAAGATCAGAGCAGAAACTAATGCAATTATGACTAAGTAAACAATACAAAGAATTAGTGAATCAATGAGTTGGTCATTTGAAAGAATAAATAAAATTGATAAACCCCTAGCTTTATCAAAAAAAGGAAAGAAAAAACTCTAATTCATGCAATGAGAAATGAGAAGGGTGAAATCACTATACAGTCTGCGGAAATTCAGAGGATCACCTACTTCAAAAATCTTTACATGGAAAACACAGAAAAAATGGACAGATTTCTAGACACATATGAATTATCAAAGCTGAATCAAGAAGATGTCAGAAGTCTCAAAAAACCAATATCAGTTAATGAAATTGAAAACATAGTTAAAAACTTACCAACAAAGAAAAGTCCAGGTCCTGATGAATTCACAGTTGAATTCTATAAGACAGTTAGGGAAGATTTAATGGCAATATTCCTCAAATTCTTTAGTGAAATTCAAATGAATGTAATTCTATTTAACTCATTTCTGGAGGCAAATGTTATCCTGATACCAATACCAGAAAAGACCCAACCATAAAAGAGTAATAAAGGCCAATCTCACTAAAAAACATAGATACAAAAATCCTTAATAAGATCCTAACAAACACAATGCAGCAAATCATCAAAAAGTTTATACACTATGACCAAGTAGGATTTATCCCAGAAATGCAGGGATGGTTCAACATACACAAATCAATAAATGTAATATATCACATCCACAGGGCCATAGACAAAAATCACATCCAATTCTCAATAGATGCAGAAAAATCTTTTGACAAAATCCAACACTCATTTCTGAGAAAAATCCTATAAAATGTTGGAATAGATGGTCGTTTTCTCAATTTGATAAAAGCCATCTAAAACAAAACAATAGCCAACATCATACTAGATGGACACAAATTGAAAATTTTCACTCTAAAATCAGGGACAAAATAAAGATGTCCACTGTCACCACTTCTATTCAGTATAGTTCTGTAGACATAAGGCAGAGCAATTAGACAAGAGGGAGAAGGAATAAGGAACAGGAAAGGAAGGAGTTAAATTACCATTATTTACCCATGCTGATACTCTACATAGAAGACCCCAAAAACTCCACCAAAAGACATCTAGATTTAATAAGCTAATTTGGTAGCATAGCTGGATACAAAGTCAATACTCAAAAATCAATCACATACTGTACACAAATAAAAAACTCACTGAAAGAGAAATTAGAGAAACAACACCCTTCCCAGTAGCATCCAAAAAAAAAAATTGAAATTCTTAGGGATCAGTCTAACAAAGTAAATAAAAGATCTGTATGCTGAAAATTGCAGTGCTCTGAAAAAGGAGCTCAAAGCAGATACCAGAACGTGGAAAGATATCTGTTGCTGATGGATAAAAAGAACCAACATAGTGAAAATGGCCACACTACCAAAACTTTTATAAAGGTTTAATGCAATCCTGATTAAAATATCATTAGCATAACTGGAAAATCTAGAAACAAAAACCTTCCTAAAATTCATTTGAAAACAGAAGTGACCTAGAGTAGCAAGGGCAGTCCTGGGCAACAAAAGCAAGGCAAGAGATATCACAATCCCTTCCTTGAAATTATGCTACAAAACAACTGTGATAAAATCAGCATGGTACTGACAAAAATAGAAAGTAAACAGACCTGAGGAACAGTGCAACAGATTAGAAGATGCAGATACAACTACAAACACACTTAACCACCTTATCTTTGACAATGGTGCCAAACATGTTCACTGGAAGAAAGTCTCTTTAATAAATAGTTCTGGAAAAACTGGCATTCCACATTCCAAAGACTAAAATTAGACCCATGTGTATCACTGTGTACTAAACTAAAGTCAAAATGGATCAAAGGTCTAAATATTAAAACAGAAACACTAAATCTACTGGAAGGAAGAGCAGGTAAAAATCTTGGAAACATAGGAGTAGGCAGAGTTCGTGGACAAAAACCAAACTGCATAAGAAGTACTTCAAAGAAATCAATAATTGGGATCTCATCTTATTAAAAAGTTTTTGCACATCAACAAAATCACCAACAGAATGAAAAGAAAACTCATAGAGTAGGAAAAAATTTTAGCTGACTGTCGCTCAGACAAAGGACTTCTATCTAGAACATATAAAGAATGGAAAGAAATCAGGCCCTCCAAATTAAAAAACTCAATCCAAAAATGGGCATCTGAAATGCATATGCACATCTAAGATGAAGAAACACAGTGGCAAATAAATATATGAAAAAATGTTCAACATCATTGGTCATTCAAAAAATACAAATTAGAAAAACACTGAGATTCCATCTCACCCCTGAAAGAATGGCTATCATCAAGAAATTAACGAATAACAAATTCTGGAAGGGCTATGAGGAAAAAGAAACCCTTCTCCACTGTTGGTGGAAGTGTAGACTGGTGCATGCACTGTGGAAATCAGTCTGGGGAGTCCTCAAAAAACTAGGATTACAGGTCCCATTTGACCCAAATATTTTCCTTCTGGGTATTTTCCCAGAAGAATTAAAAACATCATACCACAGTGATATATGTACACTCATGTTTATAGCAGAACAATTTATAATAGCTAAATCTTGGAAACAACCCAAATGCCCATCAACCAAAGAATGGATAAAAAAGATGTGACATTTTTACCCAAAGGGTACTACTCAGTCTAAAAGAAGGATAAACTTGAGGCTTTTATATGTAAATGGATGCAACTAGGGACCATACTCATAAGTGAAATAAATCAGACTTGCGTATATAAACATCATATTGTCTCCCTAGTGTAAGAAACTGAAAATGTAAATAAAATCCAAAATATACAATAGATATTGTGAAAGGGGAAGAAACTGCTCAAAATGAAAGAACAACTGAAATGGGGGAAAGGAGAAAAGAAAGAGGGAAAAGAAAAAAAAATAAGATAAGTAGGATAATTATACTACTACTGTGTATTGGTTCATTGAAAAGAACAGTTTGTGCTTATATTATTTGATCAATTTTTTATGCCTATATATTGTAATCTGTGCAGCTACTTTGAAGATAACAATACACAATATATTAACCATTGTTAATCCCCTATTAGCTTGTTTTGAAATTCTGTATCATTGTTTTTGTTTTTTCTCTTTATTTTTTAAAAATTTATTTATTCATTTACTTTAAAGAGAAAAAAACAGAAAAATCAAGATGCAAACAATTAAAAAACAACAAAAGCAAAATGATGACAATGATAACAACAAAATACAATGACTATATAGGTTTTCAAAACAATTTAGGAATTTAACAATGGTTGTTTATTGCCTATTGCTTTTTTCTCTTTAAAATGAAAAAAAAAAAAGAAAGAAAGAAAGACTTCAACAGGTGAACATCCAATGAACACACTAGAATTTTCAGCACCTTGTCATTTCGCTGCCACCCAGGCCACCAACTCTGTGCCCCAAGGTAATCAGCTACTTCAGGAAGAGTCAAAGGACCTGAAATAGTGTTGGGGCTTGTATGTGAAACAATACCATCTTGACTCTATGCTAAATGTGACAGAAAAGTGTAAATTGCTGGTTCAAAATAATAAATCTGAAAATGAAAGCGACCTGTGATAAGTGCAAGTAATTAATAAAGATGCAAAAAAACCCTTATCATTCTAGCACCAGAGGGTATATATATATATTTATATATTTTTGGTGCTGGGGATTGAACTCACGATCTCACACTTACCAGGCAAATACTTGAGCTGCTGAGCTAAATCCCTGGTCCCACAGGATATATTTAAAAAGAGGAATAAAAACCCAAGTTACAAACAAGTTAGAAATGCCTCAGTGTAAACTTCAAATTTTGTTTAATAAAAATTATTTTCTCATCTATATTTTTATTTTCAAATTTTGTCATTTGAGAAGGGATTTCTGTCTTTACAAATCACACAGAGATAGATCTTTTGCAAAAGCAAAGGGGTCCAAAAGATGAAGAAAGGAAGGAAAGGAGGGGAAAGACATGAAGAAAAGAATTAAGATGTGTTATGTACACGCCCCAACTTCCCACAGAGAATGTGAATATTATGCACTGCAGACATATACTAATAAAAATAAAATTTTTAGAAATCACATTTTGAATATGAACATTTTGAACTCACTCTATTTCCAAATTTATTTTCATTAGTGTCATATGTTTCTGATATGAACCTAAAATTACTCATATGGCTAAAATAATGATTATCACAACAGCCAAAGTTCTCTACAGAGTGAAATTAAAACAAATAATATCATATCCACCTATGTTTCATAGGGAATATATACAGAGAGTTGATGATGCAAGCATTTGTAGGCATTCTGTAAATTGTTAGATATTTACAACGTAGCAAATAGTGTTTACAAATATTCTTCTGGCTTTGAAAATATTTCTGGGTTCTTTCCAGTTTCTTGAGCATTCTTGGAGCTGCTCAAGAGCCTGGGGTTGTTGGTACTTGGTCTGTAACCCAGATGCCAAATAAAATAATTGCTGCTTAGACTGAACATTATTGTCTACCAGTGACTGTGCCCAAAGCCTTCCTCCCCAAAGCCATGAAAGTAATATCCCTGTGTGAAATAGGTGAAAAATTGAAATTAGAAACATTTGGCAATTTGCACAAAGCAGAAAATTGAAATTATTTGAATCCGGGACTCCCTGAATTCAAGCTAACTAATCAGATAGAAAACATGAACACTTGAAACATAAAAAGAAAATATTACTTCATCTCCATATCACAGTCACTTTTTTTTTTAGTACACATATTATGCTTCATAATCACAACTTGTTGGCCATTTGGACCATTTCTTTGATTCTTTAAAAACACTGGGGGTTAGTTTTGTAGGTACAGCATCACTGAGTACAATAGGTATCAATTTTTAAGCCTAGAAACTTTCTTTCTAGAGTAATTGACAAAATGGGCAGTTATTTCCTAAAATAGAAATAGAGCACTCCAGAAGCAATGGGAATAACAACCATCCTTATTTTATGACAGCTGGATGTTATCAAAAAGAAGGGTGAGCTTGCAGAATTGGAGAAGCAATGGGGACAAGGTGTATGAATTAGGAAGAGTCCTACAAGATTGTAGTTAGGGTCAGTTTGGGCACAGAGAGGGACAAATAATGGTAGAGATGAGGACAATGTAGATAATGAAGATGCTTTTTGGCAGACTAAATGTTTATAAATTAATTTCATGGTGGAAAGGCTTCAGAATGGGGCGAATAAAACCAGAAAGGGAGTTCAAGAAAAACTTGAGATATGAAAAATTTAAAGTTCGATCATACAGCAAACTGTTTACTATAACTTTCTACATATTAAAAGAAGCCAAGGTACTTGTTGAATGAATGTCTAAAACATATATAAAAGAATTAGTGTTCTGTGTTCTCCATTTCTAAATTGAATTAGTATTTTGACTATGATTATTTGGGTAGCACTGGACAGCTAAGTATCTATGATCATCACAAACAGTTATTGTACTTTGCATTAAAAGATACCATTATTAGTTTAAGTTACTTTTTTCCTAAGGAAGAAATAGCCATCTTCTCTTTAAAATACCTTACTTGTTAAAAAACCTTATGTGTGAATTTATCTTTATTTGGTCAAAATATCATGCCTATATCTTTTACTTTGAATAAGTATTATGAAGACAACAATATGCAATGTATTAATTATTGTGACTACTTCTAATCTGTTTTTAAACTGTTTTATTGTTATTTTTATTTTTCTGCTTAAAATAAAATATAAATTAAATTTATTCATGATTGATAAGTAATAACAAAAATTATGCACGTTAGTGGAGCCCAATTTAATGCTTTGAGGTACGTAATGTTTAAAGCAGGCTAGATATATATGTATCTTCAAACATTTATCATCTCTTTTTAGTGAAAATACTTCAAATCCTTTCTTCTAGTCTTTGAAAAATACATACTGCATAATCGTTATCTATAAGCAATCTATTGAGGAATAACACATCAGAACTTATTCTTGTTTTACACCTACAATTTAAATGTAGTTTTGTCTAATTAACTCACATGTACAACTAAATAGTGAAGACACATTAGAAAATTAAGAAATAGAATAAAGTAATTGTGGGTGATAAAACTCATTTGTATAACATGTAAGTCTAGATTTGTTTCATAGCTTATATTACTTAGAAATTAAGAATGCCAGTTTTACTTGCTTGAAGCTTTCATGAGAACTTGGCCTCCCATTTGAGTCCCAGGCTGTTGCTGCTGATCATGATTACGGTCATTATTCTACTCTAAGGAAGATACAGGTAATTCCTTTGGGTTAATTAATTAGTATGTTATTATAGAAATATAATGCCTTTCTGCATACTTTGCTGTTCTGTTTCTCTATGGACTTTAGCCCAAATCACCTAATAAAAGCATCAAATCTTGGACACTAAGCGATAGCCCTTCCACATTATTTTTTGTTTATAAATAAAACAGAATGATTAAGTTTTTAAAATAACACTCCACGAATAAAGTGAAACTTTATATTACTCAATCTCCTGTTAAACTCTCATAGTAACATTTCCTTCTAAAAGGGCAAATCCATAATTCTATCCCTATTATTGTCTGAATCCCTAAACTTTTCTTGAAGACTCAATTAATCAGGCAGCTGTGTATGAGTGCAAACTATAATGATGATTTCCTACTCAATACAAAAACTTAAAAGTTTTCTAATTAAATGATAGTGTAAAAATAACAATGCATTATTTCTATACACTTTTTGACTAGTTTTTAGCATAAATTTGCAAAAAGGCTTAGATCTCTGCAACAGTAGAGCCTTGTGTCTATGTCCAACAGGAGAGGCAGACGTTTTCACAAAATCTTTTCCAGCTGTCACTTGTCCTGGCTTTATTCTCTTAACTTCAGTGAATATTATTTCTGGCTAAGGAAATAGCTTCTGCACAATTACTTCAATAAAATATCATACTTAGTCTGTGTAATTATATAAATTCTAAAAGATTTATAAAGTCCAGCAGTAGCAATGATATAGGGAAATGAGAAATTTCATACATCATACATTTGTTGTAGGAATATTTTTAGATTACAGTTAAAATGTTTGAAGAATATATGATTTTTAATGTAGTAATGTTATTCTAGAGAAACACTTGTTCTTATACATCTAGCTATAATACATATAAAGAGGATTATTGCAACTCTGTTTATAACCTGTAAAAAACTGTAAGATAAAAATTTATCAAAAGAGCAAATATTTGAAAAGTTATCTCATATCTATCCAAGTAAAGCCTTTGTACCTGAAAAGAAAAACTTAAGTACTCTGCAATTGTAACACAGTAAAAGGTACACCTGTTGATACTGACATGAAAATTTTACAAGTGCATGTTGAATGAATGAAAGCAAGACATAGAAACAATGCTCAGAGTGATCTCATTGCTTAAAAGGGTGCAACTGCATTTATTTCCAAACGTAGTGAATGAAAATCAGCAGAATTACACTAAATAGGTAACACTGGCCATCTCATTTGCAATTTGGAAAATAATTCATTTTTTATCGTATCTACTTTTATATCATTTGATGATACAACTAAAATGTAACTTTATTCTTATAACAAAATATAACTATGTATATAGATTCCACATATACTTCCTAGTTGCAAATGATAAATATTTTAGATTTAATGAGTTTGTGTGATTGATTTCATCTGGATTTGTGAGATCCTGCACCCTCAGTCACATCCGGGGCTTGGGCAGATCAACTTGAGTAATACAGCTGAGATATTTAAGTTTTCACCTTTATCCACAGTTTTCTTATGTAGAAATTGATCCAACTTTTTAAAATTAATGAAGTAGTCATGGCACTAATTAATATTTGGAAAAATCAGTTAAAAGATTCAAATAAGTATTATGTATAACTTTTTTGTTTACAGGTTGCTAGAGGTATTTCAAAATGCAAATTTAAGAGAATAAAACTTATTTTGAATATGTATCAAAATTACAATGCTTAGGGTATGATTTCAAGAGATAAAACATTGTAAAATTGTCTTTAGTGGAAGGTATGGCAATTTAATCAAATAAGCAACATTGTCTATCTTTAGTTTCATCTTATAAAATATTAGCAGCAAATCCTTTATAAACAGATGTTTTATGATATATTTACTAAAATTCTCCAAAAAGAGTATGGTATTACATACTTTGTAGACTCTGAATAAATATCTCTTCATTTATCCTTTAATTTGACCATCCTCACGAGTACTTTGACATTCTTTGTCCCAGTGGAAAACATACAGTACGTCATCAGAAAATAAAACAATAATATAATCAAAATAACAAAATATAACCCTTTCCTAGCAGTAAGACATAGGTTCATGAAAATAAAGACTTAGAGGATTTATTCTACAATCACCTAACCATAACTTTCAAATTTATGACTCAGAACTCATTACACATTAAATAAGAAGTACAGTAGGGCTTCGTATCAGTATTTTATGTTCCTTTTCTCTAAACATTCTTGAATTTCCATTGACTTCTCATTGTCACCAATAAAGTTCCAATTCCTTGGCCTGTCAACTAGAGTGGATTTATGATGTGAATCTGTCAAATTCTTCGGCCTCATTTCCTATCTGCACCATGCCAATTGCCTTTACTCTCCTGAATTGCTGGATTATTGCTCAAGGCAAACTCACTGCCAGGTTTAGGGACCAGGAAAAAAAGCAAGTCCACATTCATGCCACCGATCAACCTTCAAATGAGGGATTAGTTTAGACAACACATCTAGAATAGTGCCAACAGAAAATCAAGAAAAATGTGATTTTAATTTTCAGTATGCACATGTGTCTTTTGTCATTTAAAAATTTCTTTTCTTTTGGATTTCCTTCCAAAGGTCTTCATCCAGTCCTGCTTTACTCATTTCCTGAGTGCTTTTCTCTCTTTCTGGAATTCTCTTCATTCATCTCACTGCATCTCACACCTGCCCAAGCTACTCTTCATCTTGCCCTTTACCTGACTGACTAATTCATTCACCAAGATACAGACGTTGGCAACATCTCTGACAGGACGACTTTCCCAGTATCATCTCCCTGGCTGCATGTTCTTTTATTGTCCCCCCATATGCGCATCACGAGTATTATATCTTATGTTGCACGGGTCTGTTTTTCTATGATCATTTATTTAGGTGCCTGTCTCTTTGCCACTTGTGAACTTGTCTATTGAATGAATGTATGAGTGAATAAGTGAGTGGAAGATAATGTATTTCAATTCTTGTACATTCCAAGTTTCTGGAAGGAATCGTATCTATCTTTATTTGCATATACAGTGATTATACAATAAGAGGCTAAACAACAAACAAAACAACCAAATAGCATAAAGTATGTTCTAGCTCGTCATAGGAGGCTATTAATTTATCTTTTTGAAAGTGCCATTGATGAGGCCAAAATTGCCAAAAGGAAAAGAGGCGAACAATGTTCACCACTAAGTAGCCTTTATTTAATTGGCATTTAAGGCATTTCCAAAGGACAACTAGTCAAAGAGATGTATAGTAGCCCTGTGCTGAGCACTATTTATTTCTCTCTTCATCTGTCACATTAGCATTCTCCTGTCTCATTTGCAGTGCCCCCAAAGCAATGTAGTTGATGGATTATGGAAAATAAATCTAGTGTGAAAATACTGATAATTTGCTCTAGGTCAAAAAAAATTCAAGAATAATTTTCAACTACTAAACTGCTAGATGTAGTGCTTTGGCTTGGTGCTCTGTAAAAGGTGGGAGGGAGACTTGACATGAATCAGGATTCTTCAGAGAAATATGTAAATCAAAAATTTACCACCTTTTTAAACCCTTTTAATCCGTTGGTTAATCTTAACAATGACCTAGTTCTCAGAACATGGAATATGCTTGGTTACCTAATCACATTATCTCATTTCTTTTGCGGACTTTAAAGTGGGAAAGATACATGAATAAATGAAAACATTGGTAAAGTACAGCTGCCTGTCTTATTTCGAGTTTTCTCAGGAAAACAAGTGATTTATAGCACGATGAGATCAAATCTTCCTCCGTGGCAAGCTAATGACTATATTTTAAAACTCAGCGGAACCCGTGCAATAACCCAGGCTGACAGCATTAACGTCAGATCTTGAATAAATCTAGCTAATGTGAAAACAGAAAAGAAAGATGATCTTGTTCCTGAAACAACAATAAAAATAATACTATTCAGTAAAGAACTGAGATGAAGTGGGTTTAGTCTTATAATTGCGAGCTTGTCTTTTATTAGCCAACTTTCCCTTATTAAAATACACTAAAAATTCATTGGTGGAAAATACTATGTAGTCAGGAACTTGTACCCATGTGTCAAGTAGGCCCATTCATGAGCTCAGTTTGGGATTTTCCCTCACAGGCAGGTGGTCATGATTGATATAAACCATCAGTGTGAGCTGAGGGAGTGGTGTTGTGTATGGGCACCCTCTTTGCACACGTTACTCTAATTTCCATTCTAAATCCATATGTACATCATCTATCTCAAGAGAAATTTCTGAACATCCCGCCTTGTTAGATACGCTGATGGGTCTCAAAGTAATAAGTATGTAATAGTTACTTGACTTTCCACAGAAAACACAGTTTCCACTAGGGAACGATATACAAGTTCCTGGCTGCAGATGGCATGGCTTGGTGTTGTAATCTGCAAAGTTTATGCTGTTATTCCCCTATTGGCACTTATCAGAGGACTCCACTTAGCGTTCTTTCGTACCACAGATGACCTATTGTCATGGTGCTGCCAGGTTATATGCCTCTCACATGACATAAGGGCATGCTTGCATTGGAGTGGGCTTTCTTCTCTGGTCTCATCTGAAGTTAGCAGTCTTACATTTAACCCAGTATTTGTGTCAGGTCACTACTGACAAGTCTCAAATTTGGTGTCATCCAATGGATGTCAATATTATTAGGCAAATATATTAGGAGGAACTTCGTATTATGTGGGCATAATCTCATTTCCCTGAGGATATTTATTGATTATAAAGAGAAATAATAGTAAATGTGCAATGGAAAAACTCATTAGGTGCTGCCTTTACCAAGTGATCAAGGTTAACACACTATCAATAAAACACTAAAATCATGTACTTACCAAAATAATGACTGAAGACACATACTTTTGACGTATTCTTGCAAAAAAAATTGTTAATCTCAATCTGATCACAGGAAAACATCAGACAAATCCAAATATTCTGCAAAGTAACTGGTCAGTGCTCATCAAAATTGTCAAGGTGATGAAAAATAAGGAAAGATTTAAGAACTGTAACATATTAGAAGAAAGAAAAAAGACACAATAATTAAGTCCATTGTGATATCTTGAATTGGATCCTGAAAGAGTTTTAACTAAAAAAGAACAGCAGGGGGAAAATTGGTGAAATTCAAGTAAAGTTTATAGGTTACTAAATTTATGTAGTGTTTCACTAATTTTTGTCCACCAATGCTAATTTTCCAATTTTGATAATTTTATTCTGGGTATGTAAGTTAACATCAAGGCATTAAATTCTAGGATATTCATAAAGTCTCTCTACTACCATAAACATTGTATAAATTTCCAAAAATTTCAAAATAAAAAGGTAAAAATAAGCAAAAATATAACCAGATTAAAATTATTCTTATTCAAATTAAGTAAAAGAACCAGGTTCAAATATATGATGGTTCCAGAAATACATTTGAAATATAATATACAAATATGTTGAAATAAAAATACGCTAACACTAAGTGCAAGAAAGTTGGTGTAGAATTAGTTAGTACCAGAAAAGGTAGACTTTAGGACAAAGAGTATTATTAGAGATAAAAAGGAATATTTCATGATAGTGAGATGATAAATTTGTCAAGAAAGTGATAACAACTCTAAGAATAAAAGACCTTCAAAATACATACAGCAAAAATTTAACAGGAATAAAATATAACACAAGTAGAAAAATTATACTTGGAGACTATAGTAATTCAATAATTCTTTGAAGAAAATGGGTGCTATAGTTTGAATGTGTTCCCCAAAGTTTATGTGTGAAAAATTTTGCCCCCAACCAAAAAGTATAAAAGTGGAACCTTTAAGAGACGATTAGATAACAAGGTCTCCGCCTTCATACGGGAATTACGTCACTGTGGGAGTGAGCTAGGCATCATGGGTTCCCGGTGGGCTCCCGGTGGAAGGGTGAGTTCAGTCCCTGATTCCTCTCGCTTGTTTTCTTTTGCCCTTCTGCTTCCTGCCATGGACTGAGCTGGAAAATGGCCTTGCCAGATATTCTTAGACTTCTTATCATCCACGACCATAAAACATTAAATTGTGTTCTTCACAAATTGGTCACTGTCGGGCACTCTGTGGTAGCAGCACAAAATAGACTAAGACAGTGGGTAAAATAGCAGTACAAAAGAACTCTACTAAATGACTGACCTCATTGCCAGATTTTGAATACACCGTTCAACAGCTGACTAATACGTTTGTTGGTAGTAGCAAGAGTCTTAAAATGAAGACCATCTTAAGACACTAACCAGATAGACCTGTTGCATCAAGAGAAAGATTTTATATTTATTTGAATAGACAACAAGAAGACACTGAACAATTTTACCACGGAAATGAATGATCAAAAACTGATGAATTATATAATCTCTATTGAAATATTTTATCTCAAATATCGGGAGAGTGGTAAATGAGGCATTTAAATGCATTAGGGCCATAAATATTCTAAAACAAAATAAACTGAAGGGTTATAAGCATCAAAGTATTTTCAACATGGAAAAATAAAATTTACAGAATGAAAGGAGCTTTTTAGGTATGCATTAGGCCTAACTATGAATGAGGAATTTGGAGATTTTTAAAACATCCCTCCCCTCCCTCTTCCCTTTCCCTTGCCTACATCTCCCTCTTCCCACCCAAAGACAGATGCACACACACACACACACACACACACACACACACACACACAGTTGAGTCAGCATGAAGTTTTTCTGGCTTTGAATCTTCCAAGATATTCTTGTAGGATGGAAGTGGTTTCCCAATTTTGTTGATCTCTATTGACCACAATTCCACAATATGATTTTGCAAAATTTTAGTATCAGAACGGGAAGGTAGAGGTAGTATATTTTAGGAATTTTATGTGCTTTGAGGTTTGTCTTTTTAAGTTCTATGTATGTCAAGACCATCAGGTAGAGGGTGGCTCATGTTTAGGCTAAGTACAGTTAGAAAATAAGGGCTGTTGGAACATAGAAATTTAACAGTGATACGTTGAAGAGATTTTTTGCATCTTTTTAGTGTGATAAATTTAAAGGCAGATGTAGTTCATACAAGACATGACTTCTTTCCTGTAATTTTTTTCATCTCTGTTTAGGTCTCACAGAGATCTGTCTTGAGAATATCCGGATGGATCCATCTCTGGGCTTCCCTGCCCCATGCCTGAAGTAATCTCTTAACCTTTAGATTTCCAGTCTAAAGAAACTGACAAAGCACAACCTAGCCTGAATTGAAATGTACACGTTTGACCCAGTTTTCTCTTCAGTACTGATTTGTGTGAAATGGGAACAGATGGCAGTGCTTACTTGTGGAAAAAAGAATCTTTAACACTAAAATGCTCCCCGACATTCAATAACATATTGCCATCAATAAATGTTTCATTTACTTCATTTAATTACTCTAGCTGGAATCCTTTGGCTGCACAAGTCAAACTAAAAATCGAATAGATGGTATTATTCTGGAAAGAATGTGGAAAAATAATGAAAATAGAAACCATTTTGATGAAGGAATATTAGAGACTGAAAGCTTTGTGTCTCAGGTTGGAGGGCAGTTAAAGAGCCGGTCTCAGGGGCAAGTTGGAAAACAAGCTGTGGAATTCATAACATACAACTCTGTATGCTCAGTCGCTGACACAGAGCAGCCTTGAAGCAAATTCCGGAATGAAGGACACAAGAGAGCCTCAGTGGAGGGACGAAAGGTGGGCAAATGTTGACTGACAGCACAGACCCCAGAACGGGTTCCAAAACAGTTCACTGAAAAACAGCAACCTAACATTTCAGATTCTCAAACAAAAAAACAAAACACAAAAAACTCAAGAACTGTTGAAAGGCAATGTAAGCATTCTTCTGGAATAAGAGAAGAGTTCCCACAGGTATTGACTAAAGGGAACCTTCAGCTGCTTCTATTGAAAGTTTCCCTTTTGTGTAAGGTTTCCCTCCAGGGGATGGGAAGGGAGGAGGGTTTCAAAAGTTTCATTTCCCTAATACGAGAGTAGGAAACTGGTTTCTTCCTTCCTTTTTCCCTCTTCCCTTCTTTCTTTT
>RJWT010014371.1:0-21131 GCA_004365215.1 Cuniculus paca | reverse complement strand
TTTTTATTCAATGATCTCCAAAATATTCTTTATAATAATTTCTTCTTTTTCTTCTTGTTTGATCACAATGTGATCAAAGATTATAAATTGCATTTCTGTCGTCATACCTAGTTAGTCGAGTCCCCCACTCCCCTACCTCTTTTGATCAAAAATGGCACTGAAATCTATGATGCCCAGGACAGTTGTCTAGTGTTCCCTTATGATTAAATTCAGTTTGAATATTTTGAAAAGGATAGGTAGTATCAGAGCACATACTTGGTGTAATACCACAATGGTCATACCAAGAGGCATAAAATAGTTTGTCTCATTGTTGGTGATACTAACTTTGGTTATCTGGGTATTTTACCGTATCTCTCAGGGTAAGGATACTTGTAGGATGATACTTCAAAACAAATGCATAACTCATTCCCCAGTAAATTTTACTTAACACATTTAACAGCCATTGCTCATCTTTGTGGTAGCAAATATTACATTATTAGTACAGTAGCCCCTCAGAATCATGAGAGACTGGTCCAGGACCCCCTCTGAATGTTAAAGTCTTCAGGGTGTTCAAGTCTCTAATGCAATGATTTAATACTTGCATAAAACTTTCAGACATCCTCTCATATACTTTCAACTCTAGATTACTTATAATGCCCAATACAATGCAAATGTCATATGAATAATTGTTGTATTGTACAAACAAAAAAATGTATATCCTCAATATAGACATAACGTTTTCCAAATATTTTCAATCTGGAGTTAGTTGAGTTGACAGATTTGGAACCCATGAAAACAGAGAACTGACTGTAATTGTAAAATTATAATTTTTCCTAGTTATACCTTCCTCCACATTTTTAGTAGCTAGTATTCTTATGTAAAGAAGAGTTTTCTTTCTCCCACTGGTAACTTTTTAAATGTGGTCAGTAGACAAGTGGATTGTTTTTAAAAATATGATATAAAAAATTAAAAAACAAAAATATAATAGAGGGCTGAGGATTTAGCTCAGTGGCTCAGCGCCTGTCTGGTAAACCACAAGGTCATGAGTTTGATTCCCAGTACCAAAATAAATAAATAAATAAGATAGGTTGTTATCATTATCCTCAGTCCCCTCTTGGTCCTCACGTCCGAGACTGGCTAGTGGGACCCCTTCGGACTCTGACAGGTCCACAGTAATGTTTGTGTCCTTTGCACACCTTGAACTTCGGCCACTTGGAGCCTGAATTACCCATATTCTCTAAGGAAACTAAGGGGTTTCCAAGGAATTTTAAACTAGATTCTAACAAAATTTCCTGACCTCCCAGCAAGACTAGATGCCATAAGACTTTGCTGAGAAGCAGACACCTACAGAAAGCAGAGAGAGAAATGTTTTATAACATAGTGAGTCTTCCAATCTGAGCAATTCTCTGGCACAGTTAGGCATCAGGCCCCAAACCTCTATTATCCTCCATCCATCAGAGTTGTAATAAAACTAAAAATAGACCCTTTGAGGGTTCTTCTTAAACTGAGCAGTCTGTTTCTTTCGGTCTAGCCAAATGCTGTACACTTAGGGTTCGATTTAGATTTGTTTCTTTATCAGCTAATGGAAAGCTACCCACCACAGTACTGCAGGTCTCCTTGCCTTATAACAAAGAATTCAGAACAGGGGTTATATGAAAATGCTAGTGTCTAGAATGCAAGTATGTTGAGCTATAAGTATAATCCCCACATAGCTATTTACCAAGCAACTCCTAGCTAAGAGCATTTCAACCTCAAGGGAGCGCAGGGGATATATAGCTCAGTGGCACAGCACCTACCTGGCAAACGTGAGGTCCAGAGTTCGATTGCTGGTACCAAAAAAAATCAACCTCAAGGAATCAGCAAGTAAGAATCCTACCAAATGTTTTTAAAAAAAGAGATTAACTCCATAAGAGTAGATACGCTTTGGGTTTTTTAAATGAAAATCAATCTGCGAGATTATTTCCTATAAATCTCAACTGCCATCTCCCCTCTTGTGCCATTTGACTGAAAACACTTTTTGCCAATGAGAGACAACATGTGTGCTTCTGCCGTGGTGGGAGACCCCTTTCCGAAGAGATGAGTTAAAAGCGCACTGCCGTATTGGGCTGCAGCCCAAAAACACTCCATTATCCCGAGGTTCACGGCCAAGTTTAACAGGATCACGTCCGTATCCTCTTCTGCAGGCTAGAATGCCTCCGTGACCTTTCTCTGGGATTTTACTTCTAAGGTTTACAGGTCGCTGTGCTCCTTCAGTTAATCCTTCAGTTGGGGAGCTGGGAACACGTGTAGAGAAATGCGCCTTTCTGGTCGCATGACCATTGGACAGTCCTGGTGTGAGGGCTTGGCGAGGGCCGCCACAGCCTCAGTCAGCGTCATTCAGAGTAGGCCTGCCCTTGTCTGAGGGCTTAGAGTTGCCCAGTTTTGTCTCTAGCATGATTTTTCTGAGCTGGAGTAACTAACACCAATAGATCCAAATATTTTGCCTCATTTTGTCTGTGAGTGGCTTTTATAGATAATACTAGAAGACACTATACATTTTTGTGTTTTTATGGATATATAAGGTGTGGTCAAAAAACAGTGAATTTTTTTTTAATTTTTTTACATTTTTTACACTGAAAGATGCATTGGATTAACTTCCCTCAAAATACTGACCTCTGCTCCAAACATTTATCCCATCGTTCCTGCCACTTTCTGAAGCCATCCAGGAGGTCCACTTTTGTGTCTTTAATTGTGCTGTGGTGACTGCCTCCTTGTCCTCACCACGGTAAAATGTTTACCTTTCATTTTGACTTTGGGGAAGAGTTGGAAGTCAGCAGCGCCAGATCCAATGAATAAGAAGGGTGAGGACACTCTCCAGTGTTTTTACAAGCCTGCCTTTCGGCTGGGTGCCGCTTGCATTTGCTACACTTGTTTTCACATCTTGTAAAGACGCTCATGAGCAAGGACTTCCAGAGCTGCTTCAGAAAGTGGCAAGAACCATGTGATAAGTGTGTTTGAAGTCAGGGGGAGTGTTTGGAAGAGGCTTACTGGCAATGTGTCTTTTACTGTAACCAATGTTTTTAATTTGAATATTCATGTTTATTTTGATCCCACCTCTGATGAGATAGGTAAATAGATAGATAGATAGATAGATAGATAGATACAGAGAATTCCAAAGCACTGTAACTTTTTTCATCAAATTCCCATTACTTTGTATAGTAAGTAGAGGCCCTATCATTATTTATATTTTCTGAATGAAAAAAAGTCTGCAGCAGCTAATTAAAAGTGAAACCTAGCTTTCCTTACTCCCAGCCCCGACCTTGCCCCAGGCCCTGCAATCCCTTGTGTCCTTAGGATGTTCGTAGATTCCACCCCCCACCTTTCACCAAGCCCTCCTAGCTCCCCCGCAGCCGCAGCCTCTAAGGTGTCCCCTCCTGCGGAGAGCTGCACGCTTTCATGACGCCATGTAACAACTGGACGATCGAAGGCCCTCCAAGGGCGTGGGAATGCTCACACTGGGCTGGGCATTAAGCTATTTCTTTGGAGGATGACTGCTTCTCGAGCCCATATGCCGTGCCAGATGCTACTTGAGGCCCTGGAAATTTAACGGCTCCCAACCTAGACAAATTGCTTGCCTCTAGGGGGCTTGCTACGTTCCACAGGCACTTGCCCTTTAATTAGAGGGGGCGACTCCTACAGTGGAATTTAAGGCATGACTTCTGGTCAGATAACTTCGCAGGTGGCCGCCTTCTCAAGCAATTTTCAGTCTTAGGTGCCTGCTTCTCCAGCTCCACTCACCTGATTTCTATTCTTTTCTGTGCCACCACTGTTTCCCTGTGAGACGTTACCATTCTTCCTCCTGGCCTGCAACTAACACCTCTCTGAGAGTAGATAACGAGTGGTTATTTTTTCTTTTTATTTCTCTTTCGCTCTTTTTTTTTCAAGACAGGTTCATGCTATGTAGCCCAGGGTGGCCTTGAACTTGTAGCGATCCTCCTACCTCAGCCTCCCAAGTGCTGGGGTGACAGGCGTGAGCCACCATACCCAGCTACAAATGGTTATTTTTTAAGCTGATGTCTCTTTATCTGCTTCCGGGTTTCTGTACTGCTATGAAATTCAAACGTCCTGCAGGGTCTGGGACAGTGACCCATGGCTGTGTTCCCATAACCAGCCCAGCAGAGAACTCTGTCACTTACCAGAGCGCGTGGAATGTTTCGCAGTCAGCTACTGCTGCAGTTAAACGTTCAAAGCCACACGAGTGAAACAGGGCTGCTAATGTTCAAGGACTCAAGAGTCGGGGAGATTTTATCACTTCCATTCGAATATTAATAAAACACAGGCTCTATGGGAAAACAAAATGCCACTTGACTTTCTTATTGTAATCAACAACTCATCGCAAGGGAGACTAATTTTATTGAACTGGAGAGAGAGAAATCGGAAGGCGTGAATCCACTTATCAGTATAGAGCCATCTAAGATCGCTAGCTCTAGAAACAAATCTCTTTTTCCCCTCTTTTTTGCAGAAAGCAAACCCAAAAAGGGTGTAACCTACCCATCGGCTCTTACGTATTCATCACCCAAGACTCCAGCCGCCAAAGCAGGCAAGTGTTCATATGCGATTCGGCCTGAACCTTCTCAGTTGGTAGCCCTGAAATACCGTGTTTTAGGAGGTGGTGTACAAATTAACTTGTTAACCGGTCAAGCCCCACTGACCCTGGTGATATTTCCACCGACGCCAGGCACGAAGCAGAGAGATCAATGGGATCAGACAGCTGTGGCTGAGGAATGAAGCTTTTATTTATGTTTTCGTTTTCACCATTCGAGATTGTCTCTATGTTTGTGTCATTTTCATTTAGAATGGCTGTTGCCTTGAAATTTATCGTATTGTTGCTTTAGAAGATGACAGGACATTCTGTCTGGAAATGTTTCCTGGCAACTGAAAGGGGAAAAGCCTCAATCTACTCACAAATGAATCAAAGAGGGGAAAGGGCGTGATGTGGCTTATGTGATCGCAGCAGGAAGCTAAGGCGAGTCACCCAGGCCAAGATATGCCAACTGCGGGGTTGTACCAACCCAGCTTCCATGTGGGCCACCAATGGGGGCAGAGACCTCGGGCTAAGAAATTCTCTTTTCAGGTTTCTGTATTAAATAAAGAACTAGCCCGTGCATTATTGTCTTGGGAGGTCCTTCGATTTCTCACGCAGTCACAGAGAAGTTGTGAGCTGCTCGCTCTCTCACGGGATTTGGTATTTGCCTCCAGGAGCTTGCTGGCCTCGCTGGTGTACTTCAGGCTGTGCTCATGAGTGCCAGGGGAACGTGACTGAAGAATAGCACCAGGCATTTATGGAGCTTTTGCTATGTGCCAGGGCTGTTCCCAGACACTTACCTGATCATCAGAATCACCCTGATGACCATCGGGGTGCACCGTCCTTAGCCCTATTGCAGAGTTTAAGAAAACAAGGCACAGAGAGGTTAAGTACCTTCTCTTTGGTGAGCAGATAGAAAGGAGCAGGGTTTAGAGTCAACTTGTGGTCTAGTTCCAGAAACCTGTCTCTAAATCCCCGTGCTGGTTTTTCTTATGTTAATGACAGTGCACACAGAGAGTATCGGTTTACAAGCCTTGACATACGAATAAGGGATGTTTGTTTGGTTTTGTCTTCAGCAATCACCTGAAATGCAGTGATCTAGATGTGCGTGCTTGGTTGCAAGGACACAGCTACCTCACACTCACATCCACAAGTTCTCAGTGTGTCGGTGCCTTACGAACCATTTCTGAGCTGTCACCTGTCCTCTTGTGGTATGGACACAGGGCGGAGGAACAGGTGACAGGGTTCCTGTCAAGTGTGAGATGGCTATTATATCCTCTAGCCCAGTGGCCTCTGCTCCTGTAATTTCTGAGTAGGTGAAGCATGAGGATAAACGGGGCCGTGTTTAGTTTTATCCTAGCCTCTTTTCTGGGACTCTCATCCCTGGGCCCAGCAGCCCCCTGGCAGTCCCTACGCAGGGAGCCACGGGAATTGCTGGGATCCCTCTGGGCTTGAGAGCACTGGGATGAGGTGCAGCCACCTTCCTCTGCCCATACCATTCTCCTGTGGCTGCCGAGGTCTGCAGGCTGGGACCCTCCACCCATACCCCTCTCCTTTTCAGAGATCCTAAGGGCAAATGGAGTCCCCACATGCAAGCAGACTCCCAGCTTCAGGAACCACATGTCAAGCACCCATCTTTTTGCCCTGAGAGAAGAGAGTACTTTTAGACTCACAGAATACTCCCCCAACTGGCTGTATGGATGCCAGGCCTCAGGAAGCTCAGCAGGAGATGAGGGGCCATCTCCCCACAGCCCACCTCAGGTCCCTTGTGAACTAGGGGAAGGACACAACAGGAAGGAAGAGTGGGGGTGTCCTCTCATCCTGAGCCTTTCACTCCCCGCAGTGTGCCTGCTGAACACTCTCTTCTCTGGTTCTTTCCTTCTGCTCACTAGCTGAGGAGAGGTGGAGGGGACTGCAGAGTATATCGGTTCCATGCATAGTTTGCTCAGTGGCCCTTCCTGTCACTTAGCAGAGTACGCAGCCCCTTCTGGCTCCAGCTTTCAACCAGAATCTGGACCATGGGAAGAAGACACACAGCCTTAGGTATCTGTGAAGGCTTTGTCTATGACAGCCCCTTGCCCTGCTATGAACACACAGTGGTGCCGTATGTTCCCCTCCTATAGATAAAGAAGCTGACCTTAGAGAGATTTAGTAACTGAACCGAGGGTGTGATCCTCGCTGGTCTGAAACAGGACTCAGCTTTGGATTATATCACCTTAAAGCAGGTAAGGTCGTGGGGAAAGGAGTTCATGGGAGAGAAACCATCGCCAAGCATTGCCTTAGAATAGTCCATTCGGTTTTCACGGCCTCCACAACAGAGATTGTTTCCAAAACTGCTCCACCTACCAGCCTCCTGGTCATTCACTTGGGTCACTGCTCCCTCTGCCGGTGTCCCTGACACCCAGGATAAGCACAGGCGGGTGTTTTTATTTTTAATTTGCTGCTCTATAAATTCATAAATTACCAAAAGCTATAATTAAAACACAAACATTGCTGATGTCACTTGGCTTCTTTACCAAACCATCTCGACTCCTTATTACTACATCATTCATGATTGTCAGAGTGAGAAGAATTACATTCATTTGTCCATTCATTCATTCATCACATGGGAGCCACGCACAGACCCTTCTCTGTGCCAGACCCGAGCTAAACGACACACCTTCAACACAGGAGGGAGACTCAGGGTCTCGCCCAGCTTCAAGATAGAGGAACCTCTGCCTTTAAAATCACAGGCTTACCACAGAATGGGTTTTCAGCAATTCAGACAAAAAAATTCCAGGGAGAAGGGTAACACAGTGGTCCTCTTGTTACTTTTCCTTAAATGATTAAATTCCTTTAGCAATTGGGTGAAGCAGAAGAGACAAATTGCTCAGGTCTCAACATGCCGGCATGTAATGCTTCCTGGTCTCTCCAAGAATGTGAGCTAACAGGTAAATCAGCTTAGGATGGCCATCCCCCAGAGCATAACACAATTTCCATGGGAAATCATCTTACCTGAAAAATAGAAGGCCTCTTGACTGGTTTTGTGCATCTCCTGCTGAGAACAGACGTTACTTGAGATTTAAATGCTGTTCCCAGACAGTTAACAATGATTAGGCCAGCAGCTGTTTTTTTGGCTAGACCCCCCATCTACTCAGAAGTAAATAAAAACAGGTAAGTGTTGATTTGTAGACACACACACCCACACACACACGCATGCATGCACACACACACACGCACATGCACGCACACGTGTATGCGCAAATGGGACAATACCTCCCTGGTACCACCACAAGAGAAGAGAAAATGAATCTTTATTGGAGACTGCTGAGCAACAATGCCATGAAAAGTTCTGCCTCTCCTCAGCTGCAATGCTAAGGCCTCCCCTCTGGAAGAAAGTCAAGCTGAAGCTACTGTAAGAAGTGTGACCACCAGGTAACCCCGGCCCTGGGTGTCTGTACCTGCCGAAGCCATCCTCACCTTCTCTTCAGAATACGATGGATTGGTAAGATCTAAGACCCTGGGCCACCTTTACTGGGGGAACCACATTCAGGAATCCTGAAGCCATTCAAGACTTGTCTTCTACTTGATTCCCTTTTCATGAAAAAAAAAGAAGAAGAAAAAGCATGGATTTTGAATCAAATACACATTAGTCCAAATCTGGGCTCAGATACCTGTTGTCCACGTAATCTTAAGCTCATTTCTTGATTTCTTGGAAAAGCAGGTCCCCATCTCAAAAACAGGAATATTTGAGTCAACTTCCAGGATTTGCAATTATACTGAATGTGAATGGCATATAAAAGAGGCCTTCAAAGTGGCTACTGGTAGTAGATGCACAATGAATATTAACTTTCCTTTCCTCATATTGAACCTCGAGGCATGGGATGAGTTAGTAGTAGAAAGAATCAAATCCCTTCTGCCACTCTGCCCTCCAGACATTACTGCTAACCTTGTTTCTGTCTTCTCCAGCTTACTTTATGTCTTAGTTATTTTTCTCATTTCTGGGACAAAATACCTGACACCAAAAATTAAAGGACAAAATTCCCCACCTGTGACTGCATGAGGCTTTGGGGGAGACATCTAGACACAAACCATAACACTTTACATGCAACACCTACAGAAAGCACTGATGTCTCCCAGGCAGGTATAGCATGATGATAAATGGCAGCCTCTGTCAAGTACCATGTGGGCCCCTCTCTCACTGTAACAACAGCTCCCACCAAGTAGGCGTGAGCAACCTTTCTGTGTGCAAAGGAAGCCAGGCTCAGAGAGCTTTAGTTAAAAGGCTGGTGAAGATGGAGCCAGGCGTGCAGCCTGGCCCTGGCTGTGGTTCTCAAATCTGAATTCCAAGGCACACTTCAGATTTCAGAGTCTGACTTTCTGTGCACAGGACCCAGGAGTCTCCCCTCTGGAAGTCAGTTCCGATCTGTGAAGGACCGCAGGCACAAATGACCACAGAAGACCAGAGAGATTGGCCATGTTGGTTGAATTTAGTGTGTGTGGAAGCATCTTCATCTTGAGCATGTGACATGCTGGCTGCCCTCTGGATATCTAACCACTCTAGCAAATGAGTACTAGCGACCTGATAAGACTGGAGTAGTCAGGAGCCTTGGAAATAGCCGATGGTGTGAGAAAAAGATAATTCAGCTTTCCAATATATAAGAAGTTTAGAATGGCAAAAATGTTTGCTCGTAGAAGTTTGTTTTTAGTATATTGTGGCTTAATTAATATATTGTGGCTTAATTAATGAAAATGTACTATCAGCTTATTTATATATTTCTCTCTATGTTAATAATCATGTCCTATTTTCTAAAATGCAAGAGTGATTCTGTTAAATGACTTTTCCCTAGATGAACTAGGTTGAGTGTGGGCCTGCTTCTCACTAAAGAGGAATTAATGCCTGGTAGCACTGACCAGAGGGGGATGCCAAGGACTACCCTGAAAGATTAGATGCTTCCCTAGAACCCACTATGAAAACTCAGTCCCCATAAAGCCGTGGAAAGGTCGTAAATCTGGTAGGTTTGACTTTGCCTGCAGGTGGGGCGAAGACTGGCTGAAGTCCCGAGGGCATCACCAGCTCATTAGTGCCTTGTCTGTCACAGACTAAAAGCTGACTGACTGTCAGCAAGAACCAGGCTTAGGTGGGACCAGCTTCCTGCCTTGACTAGCTATTGCCTGCAAGAGCAGACGGAACGGCGGGATTCCAACCCACTTCCAGGTTCATTCTTGCTGACCTGCCCTCCCAAGGCAGTGCAGTGATTCTACAGAAAACGAGTGTCAAGGTGGGGACACAAGCGGGTGCCAAGGTTGGGCAGGGCATCGAACCACTGGACCGTCACTCTGACTGCTTTCCCAAGATACTGGGCATCACACAATGCTCTGCAATGTCAAAGCGGATATTAGATATTTGTAGGAAGAGGGAAGTACTTCCTGTCTCAGATGCTGTCTCCTTGGGCTGCTGTTCTATGGATCAAAAGTGGCATGAACCCTAAGCAGAGTTAAGGCTAAAGCCACAACGCCATGTTGGACTCAAAAATACCTCCCTCACAAAGATCCTCACATCGTAATCACTGGGACCCGTGAAAGTCCCCTTATTTGAATGGTAAGAGAGGAATTGCTAAATGTGATTTAGGATTTTAAAATGGAGAATTTTTTCCTGGATTATCTGGGTGGGTCATAAATGCAACCACATGTACCCTTATAAAAGGGAGGCAGAGAGAAATTATTTCATGTCCCACAGACGCTCGAGTGAAGATGGAGCACAGAAATAACTGAGGGTGCTCGAGGAATGCCATTATCCAGGCGCAGCCAGATGAGGCAAGACACACATCTGTCCCTTAGGCCCTCCAACTCAGCATTGCTGTGCCTTGTGTTTGGCCCAAGGATACTGTGCTTGGACTTTCAATAAATTTCTGTTCTTTTAGGCCACCATAGTGGCTGTGATTTGTTATAGCAGCCACACCTCCGACACCAGATCCTCAGGCAATAGGAGCTGTCGTGGCCCACTGGAGGCCCGGCCAGCACATGCAACCATCTGGAATGGAGGTGTTGGTCACCGTGGGGGCCACTGGACCCAAGGTCCTCAAGACAGTCCCCAGTGCTCAGTGAGGAGCCACTGGTCGCCTTGCCCCATATCTTCAGAGATAGTCTCAGGGCAACCAGAATACTAACCAATTGAGGCTTGCTTTGCGAGGAAACAACTAGAGTAGTGTTTAAAATTGTGGAAGCAATCCAGATTATCACACAGGACAGGGGCAAAATTGAGAAGAAGAATCAAGACTATTCTGACCATCTCATTTGTTCCACAGCCTCATTTTACAGACAGGAAACTGGAAGCCAGAGAAGTTAGTTAACTACACTAGAACAGCTGGACTGCATGCTCTATGAATAAATCATAGCAAGCCAGCCGTGGTGGCTCACGCCTGTAATCCCAGCACTTGGGAGGCTGAGACAGGCGGATTGTTGTGAGTTCGAGACCAGCCTGGGCTACAAAGTGAGCTCAAGGCCAGTCTGAATGGCATAGTGAGACCCTGTCTCAAAAAGACAAGGGCAGGGGATCTAGCTCAGCGGTCTAAGTGCCTGCCTGGCAAGCTCGAGGTCATGAGTTCAATCCCCAGTGCCACAAAAGAAAAAAAAAAAAGAATAAGTCATAGTGAAAGTCACCCCCCTGTGCCTCCAACTAGGCCAAAGCTAATTGAAACATGGAAAATAAAGGCAACTGAACCATCACTCAGGGTGCCTGGAACATTAATTTGGCAATTAATCATATTCTGCCTTGTTCATGTTGCTATAGTATTGAACTGTTACTTAAACAGTGTTGTTATTTAATCCTTGGTTTATTGATTGGCTTATCCCTTTAAAAGGTGCACATTTCTCTAAGCAGGAATCATGCACTGCTTGTCTAGAGCTCTCTCACCCCCACTCCAGCCCACAGCAGCTAGCACCAATCCCTACTCACAGCTAGTGTTCAGGAAACCTTTATTTGATTTCTAGTCCTCTCAACAGTATACAGGCTATTTTGCAGGCCAGCTGTGATTACATTTGCTTACAGATGAGACCACAAAAGCCTATCAAAAGTCATCTGTTCCAGGGACAACTGCACAGACAGTCACCCTGATGCCCGCCTTGTCTAAGCTGGAAGCTGAGGACACCCAAACCAGCTTGCAAAAATCATCACTAGTAGCACCCTTTGGCACCAGCAGTTCCAGACCACAGCCCGTGGGCCACAGGAGCTGGGAGATGGGTGAGTAGCAGATCACATGTCGCCATGGGCAACAGGAGTGGGACATGGGGACCTGAAAGTAGCACTCTGTGTGAACATGAGCATGTAGTGCCCAGCCCCCACCTGTTGAGCTGGCTAAGTGGGGGCATCTGAGACTTACACCAGAGGGACTAGGATGTGTCCTTGCAGATCCTAAACAAGACTGCCGTGACCCCATTTTCAGAGACATGATACGTTGTCAAACTTTCCTATTGCAAAGTCTCCATTTCTCCAAAAGCTCAGCTGAAAGAGTAGTAGGTTTCCATCAAACCATTGTTGGATCGGTGGGGTTGGTTTTTGTTGGTTTGTTTAAGTGACAAGTGGTATATAATTGGAAGTCTCCCAATATTAGGAACACCACCAAAAGAATCCCTTCAAGAAAAGCCAAATGGTCAAAATTTTTATGCCTTTCCTGATTGCTTTTTGTCTGACCACTTTTATTCATTTCTTAAAATGGGCTTTATCAAAGTCTAGTTTATGAGATTTAATCTCTGCACTACATCAAATGAAGCCTTAAGAGCTCATCTGGTAACCCAGTCTTGAATTTCTATACAGGCTTCTATCTACACTAGCCAGGGATAATCAGCACCTATCTTATTTCAGAGACCTTCTAGCAAGGGGAGATGGGAAACTCCAAAGACAGAATGCCACTATTGTCAGAAAATTGTTTTCTGAACCTTTATTTCCTTTTTCATCCAAGAAGAAACTCCTAGGACTTATTTTCAGCCTCACCTTCAGTTTCCAATCACTCCTTCCACGTAGCACAGCCCTTCTCCCTTCCCTAGCAGCCCAGTGCTATCTCTCCATCTTTTTATTTAACGCAGGGGAATCAGTACTTTCGAAGTGCCGGACACTTTCCTAAACAACTTGACAAATATTAGCCCGTTGAGTCCTTTGTAACAACTCTGCCAAGTAGATATATTACTTCTAATTTGGATAGCCCATTATATTGACAAGAAAACCAAGGAATAGGGTAGGGAGGAAGTAGAAAACTCTCCCCAGGTCACACTCTGGGGGGAGCCAGAATTCAAGCTCCAACCTGGGCCACTGGGTCTGCTGAGGCCCCTCTGGCTCCTCTCACAGGAGGGAGCCACTTCTACCATCAAAAAACATGCCAGGCCCAGGCAGAGCACACCTCAACATGGTCAAGGTGGCAAGATTAGACGCTGCTAGACCTACCCAAATTCTCCTGTAATTAATAATAAATGGTGCCAGGAATGATTCCAGTGATCCCTGCACTCTGGACGCTGAGGCAGGAAGACCACAAGTTTAAACCGAGCCTGAGCAACTTAGTGACTTAACAAGACCCCATGTCAAATAAAATAATAAAATAGTAACACAAAAAAGACTGGAGTTGTACCTCACTGCAGAGACCTAGATTTAATGCCCAATACCACAAAATAATAATAATAATACATATCAGAATTATATAGTCCATACAGTCCATGGCCAGGCACACTTCATGCATTATTTTAACTTTCTCAACAAGTCTAGGCAGTACAGTCATACTTCGGTACTCAACTGTTTTGCATTCTGTTGTAAAAATTTTATCCCTGTATTCATCATTTGTTTGATACCCGATGCGCAGTGTCCATTGCCTCGTGACTGGCTGCCCTTCCTGTCTGAACAATTCCTAGCACTCATTGTCTTTGGTACTCACTGAGCCTCCCAGAACCAATTAATGAGCATCGAGGTACCTCTCCAGGAATTAGTATTATTCTATTGTACAGATGACACATGGAAAAAAAGCTGCGATATGAAGTTTCCAAATCAGAATACCATAAAAATATTTTTTGAGGCTTTGAAATACATCTGACACTTCCCCACACCAAAACTGTCCTATTCTTTTATTTTAACCTCAAGTTAATATTAACACAGGCACACACTACAGACAGCAAAAGAGAAACAGCTAAAAAGGTTGCTGACAGCCAAAGCTAATGGGTCCCAGAGCCAGAAGTTTCCTTTTCCACATTTCAGGCTCTTGATTTTAGATTCCTTCCTTCTTTCAAATGTATTTGAGGACCTGAGTAAGTTGCTGTTGCTCCTCTAAGACATCAGTGCTTGCCTCACTTGTAATGAAATACATGGAATATTTATTTGGCTACATTGGAAGTGTGGAAATCCTGTTGCAAGTCGGGCTGTGCTTGTGGAAAATGTCAAGAAACTTGAAGTAGTGGCTCCCAACCTGGCAAAGCTTCATCGATCCTGGCCTGAGGACAGGGGCTTTAGACCACAGCCTCCGGGACCATCTGCGTTCTTTCCTCTTTGGGGACAGAGGGCTGAAATTTGTACTGTCCACTCAAAGGATGGCAGAAGAAAGTTTCAATGCCTATGTTCTTTTTCAATGACAATTTTATTGAGATACTTACCACAGCCTATGCAATTCACCAACTTAAAGTGTGTAACCCAAAGGTTTTCAGTATATTCATAGTTATGTGAGTGTCACCACAATCAATTTGAGGACATTTTATTATCTGCAGAGGAAACACAGCACCTATGAAGAGTTTCTCACTATTTCCCCAAACCTCCCCCGCTTCGGCCTTAGGTAACCACAAATGACCACTTTTATGAATGCCTCTCTTAATGTATGGCTATATTTGTTGTGATATTTTAGTCCAACTATGTTAAGTAATATTTTGTATTTAAGTAACTCCTTTTCTTCAAACAAGCTGAAAATATTCTGCCAGTAATAAGAGAGCAACTCTCCTTATACTACTGGTAGATAGGTGCATTGATGTTGTTTTATTTATTATTAAGGAGAGTTTTTTGTTTTTCCTCTATGTGTGTGGTGGTAATCAGAGGATTCTAGATGTGGTTTTAGATGGGGTGTTCAAGCAAATCCTAATTCACTTATCCATTTGAGAAGCATCCATGAAACACCTACCGTGGGTCAGGCAGTGTTCTGGGTCTTGGGCCACATCAGTGGACACATCCCACTGCGCTATCGCAGAGGTCACTCATCTCAGGACACCTGACGAGGTGGAGCTCGAACAGAATCTACCTGCCTTCAAGGTCTGTGAGTCGTCTTCGCCCTGCAGTGGAGTTAAAAGTTGCCTCCCAGGCGGGACATAAACATTCAGAAGGAAGCTAATGCAGAACACAACTCTGCAAGCAGAGACAGACAGGGTCTTTCCCAGCCTCGCGGGGAAACGGAGGCAGACGGCAGGGCTCTGAGGAGGGTGATCTGGATGCGCAACCCCTCCCAGATCATGACTGTGCAAACTAAACAGCACAGAAAGGGACAGGCGAGGCTGGGCGTAAAGGCACCAAGACCGAGGGCAAGAGAGACTTCCCGAGGGCCAGGAGTAAGTAAGGCTGCTCTTCTTCGCAGAGGCCAGGGCGACACTGGTCCCCACGACCCAAGCCGCCTCAGAGCTGCGTCCCAGATGCAGAAGGAGCAGCCTAGACAAGCAGGCTGCAGACGGGCCTAGGACAGGGTCCTGAGAAATGTAGACAGTCCCTCCAGGTCCAGAGACAGGGTTAGCTGAATACTTCACAGGCCTAGCACGGAGCGTGGCTGCCCCCGGCTTGGTTGCCACCGCGGGTTCATTTGGAGAAACGCCTGGGTTGCTGCAGCAGATCCAGCGTTGAATGTGCACCGCAGACCCATCCGAGACAGGAAAGAAGAGCGCCGCCTAGGGGCGAGGGAGGGCAATGGCGTGACCCTCGACTTCACGCTCCACCTGCTGCTGACCGAGGGCACCTAAGGGAGAAGAAGCGGTGAAACTTGGGACACGCAGAAGAGACCAATGTCTACCACTGCCCATCCCTTCCACATACTAGTTCCCGTCTCTGGGCCTTGTACCTGTGAAAGTTGATTTTTTTTAGGTGTCTGCAGAAACCTTTTTAAGGTTTTCTTAAAATCCAGTCCCACATGGAGTAGGAAAAAGACAAGCATTCCACGTGAAAATGGGAAAAAGTCATGGCCAGGCAAGCTGCAGTGCAACTACAAATGGCCCATAAATGTACTGTCTGAAAGATGTTCGATATCACCAGGAATCAAATAAGTGCAAATTGAACAACAAAATTTCACTTCCCCCCAATTTACTCTACAAAGTGATAATACGATTTGGGCAAGAGTCTGGTGAATTGACCTACAATTCCCACATTCAAAAATATATTCTAAGGTAATTATTAGCCCAGGGAGAAAAGAAGCTTGGACATAGATGTTGTTCCTGCAGAAAAATAAATAGAGATGCTTTGTTTGTCCGTGGGTAGAAGGGTAGTTAAAGTGACCGTGGAACTGCGAAACTGCTCAGGCACCTGTGCATCTAGCGAAATGACAGGATTGCCCCGGGGCACAGTGTCCTGTCAAAGCAGCGGCCTGCAAGGTGGGACCGAAGCATAGTAAAGGTGTGAATTTTTAAAAATTTGTTACAGCAAAACACACATTGCCATTAACCCCCCTCAAAATGCTACTCCTCACTCTGATCATGCTTATCCCATCATTCTTGCCACTTTCTGAAGTCCTCTTTTGTGGATGTGTGTAATTGTACTGTCACAGCTGCCTCGAAGTTGTGAATCAATGCAAAACATTTACCTTTCATGGTCATTTTGCCTTGGGAAAGACCTAGAAGTTCCAAAGTAGCAAATCCGATGAATAAGGTGAATGAGGACACATGGTAATATTTTTACTTGCCTGCCTTCCTGTTGGATGCTACTCTGCATTCACTGAATTTTTTTTTTTGAGACAGGGTCTCACTATGTAGCCTAGACTGGCCTCCAACTCATGGTGATCCTCCTGCCTCAGCCTCCCAAGGATTACTGGGATTACTGCTGTGCACCACCATGCCTGGCTAGTCACTGCATTATGTAAAGATATCTATGAAAGAGGACTTTAGAACTGCTTCAAAAAGTAGAAGAATGATGGAATAAGTGTGTGCAAAGCAAAGGGGGGGTAATGGTACTGCATCTTTCCCTGTAATAATTTTTTCAAACATGCACTGTATACTTCTATCACACCTTGTACGAAACAGCATGGGGCCCAGTGCCATCCTTGTAATCATGTGCTATACAAGAAAATGTGCATGGGAAGAGGGCTGCAACTCTACATATGAAAGTTGAGTAGAGGATAAAAGATGCTTTCCTACTATGCATAGTATGTAATTTTTTATGGTGAGCCTATATTGTCTTTTTAATTAAAAAATAAAACCACTTTGAGATTATGTCAAATAACTGGCCCAAAAACAAAAGGAGTCAAAATTGACTCTAGATAGATCCTGTTCCAAGAGAAACTGGTATTTTTCCATCTTAAAACCTTGCTTTGGAGAAATTTCTCCAATAAATAATGCATGCAGAAATATATTTGATTTTCTCACAGAGTAATTAAGGATAACTTATTGTGTTCCTCTAAAAACGACTGAAAGCTAATGCCATTTGCGTCAATACTATGTTAATGCATTTTAGGCGAAATGATAAATGTTAAGTGACATTTCTATGGAACGATTACTTTAACCTCCCCACAAGTGGCACAGTTGAAAAGAATTATTTCAAGAATAATGAAGTATAAAAAAATGGCACTTTAATAAAAGAAACTTACTTTGACAATTGTGAAATACAAGGGTTATTAACACCTGGAATTTCCAGTCAATGTTTTGAGTTGAACCCATTACTTCTTTTTTTCCATTTCAGTGCCTCCTACAGGCAAGTTTAGACTGCCCAGGGACAAAACCTTACCTTGGTTCTGACCTTGGTAAAGTCTTGCTAGGTTGGATCATTCATGGAAAGAATGAGAACAGTTAGATTACAATTCATGCTTTCACCAGTCCAATGTGATTACAGATCTCTGGTCCTCCACCGCCTACACAGGCAGCCAAAACAGTCTCAGTGCCAGCCCAGGTAAGACCCTCAACTGTTCTGCCTGCTTCTTTTCAAGGGGTTCTTGTTTCCCAAATCCTTGCCATTTATTTAGAGTTGGACAGAGCATTAAAACAGTTAAGCCAATAGAAGATACTGCTCCAGAGCTCGGGCTTGTAAGAAAACTTGTAGCAAAAGTAAGGAAGTTGTTAAATAAGCAAGGCCTATACCCAATCTCTGTTCCCTCCAGGCAGTTTTGTGCAGGTTTTGATAGAAATTCCTGAAGATTTATAACCGGGTTCTTACAAACCTGAAAAGGGATACTCTCTGGGGTTTATGTTTGAGACCTTGGTTAAAAGAGTGACGAAAAATTTTATCATCTCACAGGAAGGGGCAGAGGCAGATTGTGCTCGGTTTCTCTGAAATTCGAGGTTGGAAGTACATTCTCTCTTCTCCAGGAATTTGCCTCTGAATTGTGGCTTCAGTTTCACCTCTCTTCACTTCTGTGTGCCTCTTAATGGCTAAGAAATGGGAATGCAGCAAATTCTCTCCTCTGAGACACTGTTGAGACCTGCAGAGATTAGAAAGGAAAGTCAAGCAAGGTGTGTTGTTTTCCACAAACTACTCAGGGCCTGCTGCTTGAGCAGATCAGCTGGATAGGAAGACACAGGGGACAAGGCTCAGAGACCAGGCCTACAGTGGAAAGCTGTTCAGGTTTTTTTCCCGACGAGGGAAGATACTCATCTGTCCTCCCCATGTTGAAGGGTCCTAGAAAGTACAGGTTCTGTTTTGTTTTGATATGGGATTGGAGGAGGGGCCGCTGCACTCCAGGTCAGGGCTAGCAGCTTCCGTGAGCTTCACAAAGGCCCCTTTGCCAGTGTATACTCTGTTGTCCTGCACAGAAGGAATTAGGAATCACAATACCGGCCAGAGTGAGGACTCCAAGACTATCATAGGCCTAAAAGGCCCATAGGACTGTTCAGAAGGCCACGCCCTGGGGCATTCTCATCTCTTGTTCCCTTGACCATGATTTCTGCCACCTTTGCAACCCCTTAAACTAGAGCCAACTACAGAAACCTCCCTGATTTCAAAGAAAATCTGAACTAGGTCACCTTCAGGGCACAGAACAAGGGAGAAAAGTAGTTTTGAGTTGTATATAAATCAGCAGACCCTGTGTAACCCATCAGGCATCCAAAGGCGAGATTCTTCCACTGCTGTTTTTCAGGAACTCATGGGGTCAAGCCTGAACCTAGGGACGCTGTCCCCTGCCTACCATCCCCATGCATCCTAGAATGTGCTCCGCGCAGCTGCACGCGCAGACCTCCATGCACACACTCACTTTTGGCCTCTGCAGCTCAGTTCCGGGTGCCCATGATGCCTTCACTTTGTCTGTTCTCAGTGCATCAAAGAGAAAGTCTCTGTCAGCTCAGATGCCCAAGGTTCTCGTTTCTTTCTGTCCCCTGGAGAGGTTCCCCACCTAAGCAGCTCTGCCTCCCCTGGGGCCTATCCCCTTCTGGCATCTGGGATAAAGCACACCATGAGAATCAGACATGGCATGGGGTGTGGGTGGCCAAAAACCATGCTCCTGATCTCCATCTCCCATTCCCCATTGCCTGAGTGCCTCAGCGTTGTGTGAGGACTGTAGTCTATCAAATGCAGTCGGCCGCATTCCCTTTTATTTAGCCTTATCGTCCTCCAGTTCTTGAGCTCTGGGAGTCCCTGCTCCTGCTTCTCCAGTCTCCTTTATGCTCCCAATAGCAGCACTTGGTCTCACTGACCCACACGGATGTTCCTAGCTTCCCTCACAGCCTACCCATGTCTGCTGTTCCTCTCTTTCTCCTTGCAACTTTGCTCTGAGCTTCTGAATCCTTCCTTGAACTCTCACAGTGCCCTTGCTTTGGAAGACACCCCTAGAGCAACGGTGCTCAGATGGCACAAGTCACAGACCTCATTAGGGCTCCTGCCACAGGTGAGGGGGTTGTAGCCGCAAGCTTTAGAGTAGGTGAGATTGCCTGGGGTTCTTAGGTGTTCTTCAACCAGCTCTCACTGTGGATAGAATCATGTGTTTCAGGCAAATTGCCCATTTCATCAGCTGCAAAATTGTCAAATTGCAGAATTGGGAAGAATGATATAAAATGCATCTGGTCTAATTTCCTATCCAAAACTGAATCCCGTATGACATGCCATGCAGTTTTCCCCATAGGTGATAATTTCAGGGGAGAAGGACTCCCTCGTCCCCTTCATTTGGAGGATGGCTCCATCAGAGATACCCTTTTAGAACTTCAGCCCATAGTTTGTCTAACCTGTGCTTTCAAAGTGTGGTCCGGGGACCCTGTGAGGTCCTCCTTTGGACTCTCTGTTCATGAGAACTGATATTCTTCACATATTTCAACAAAAATAACACATCACAATGAACCGACTACAGGGGAAGATATCAGATCCCTGCTGCTTTCCATTATGACAGATGTTGAAGAAATTTGCCACTCTTCTCAATGAGCTCTTGCGTTTTAGAAAACAGCTAATTTTCATTAAAAATATGATTTATGGCAAAATATAAAAGGTGTATTATTTCTAATAGCTAAATGTATCGCTACTTAACATTCTACTTCAAGTGATAGAATGCAATTTTAATTTCTAAATGTTAAAAATCAGTAGCTATGAGCCACACAAACGAAAGTTCTTTGGGTTCTTCTATAATTTTTAAGAATGTACAAAGGCCGAGACATGTGAGAGGCCCTTAAATGTGAGAAATGAAGGTAGACCTTATGTCCTTCTTTATTTCTTGTTTTTTCTAGAATAAATTTCTCCAACCCTTCCAATGGTCTTTACATGCTTTGGCAGCACATGCTCTAGCTGCTGTCTGTTAAAGGTTTGTGACACAAGGGACCCAGAGCAGAACACCATGCTTGTGTGCCAGGAAAATGCTGTCCCGCTGAATCATCCCAAGTTACACATGGGGGAGGCTCTGCTTCGCCACTGGCTTAGCTCAGGCTACACTTGCAATTACTATGCTCCCCAGCATTTGTTTTCCTATTGAATTTCTATAGAAGCAAGTCACCCTGATCCGCTCTATGTACAGTTAAGTTTGTAACCCAAGGTCGACTATCACACGTTTTCTCCCTTAGACTATGATAATCTTCCCAAATCTTAATTCTGTCATTTAATGTGCTGACTACCCCTCCGATCTTCACATCATATGCAAACTTGGTAAACATTCCACCGGAATCCATTCCAGTCACTGACAAAAATACAGGCACATCCCAAGGCATGGGGTCCTGTGAGCCCCACTCCACCTCTTCTGTGTTAGGTCAGTCCATGGACAGACACCGGCAGGTACACATGGTCTGATGATGTCGTCACCAGACTCAGTGTTTTGCCTCCTCTGCAGGGCCCCAGACTGACAGCTCACAAGCCATTCTTGTACCTCCACCCACTCTGCCTCCTGCCTACGGATGGAAATTCACACCCTGCTGATTTAAGCCACCATTCTCATTACAGGAAAATTTGTTTAATTTAAAAAATATTTTTCAGCATATGTCTTAGAACTACAAA